>CAWLCF010000010.1:15000-34948 GCA_963855545.1 Ethmia dodecea | reverse complement strand
CGAAACACGGAAGCGCTCGTAATATAAATGCCACTAGGCGGTCATCCATCCACTGACTGATCGCACTCAACTTTGCTTAGCAGTATGATCGTTACAAACAAACTGGCACCGCAGGGCTACGAGGCGCTTAAAGCATACATACTGCAGCGTTATCCGCTGCACTGATTTCACTTGAATACAAACTTTTTGTTTGTAACTTCCATTAAAGTCCTCTTTGAGATGTTCTGGTTGAAATATTTTCAAATTTCTGTGCTTCGAAACAAATATTTTTTTGGCATTACAGAGATATTTACGATAGAGACAGTGAAATTTTGCTGAACGTTTCTCCACTGAAATCCGAATTGAGTTTGAAGTTATTGTTGTGATTGCTGATTAGGCAGATTCGCTAATATTGTTTTAGTTGAACTTGACTTGATTGTCAGTCTCCCTTATCTGGGATGCAATTTTATCCGGCCGATATCGCATCGGGTAAGTTCTATAACTATTGCTTTTTAGGGCGTATCCACGGCTAGGTTAGTATTTCGTTGAATCTAAAGCCGTATACAGAAAGAAAGCTGAAAGCTTGTCGGCGCCGATCGGCGCCGGTCCATTCTGCAGGAAGCAAGCAGATTGAAGCAGAGCGAGCAAAATGTCGTACGATGATTGGCGGGCGGCACCAGCGCTGACCGGCGCGTGTCGGCGCTTATCGGCGCTTGTTCATATAAATGCCTGCGCAGCTTACTAATGTGTCTTTGATATGCATAAGTAATTTATTTTATAAAATAGTCTCATATATTGTCATAGTAATATGGTAGCATTTCTACGAAATTTTCAACGTTGCGAAAATAGTGTTTTAAATATATAGGTAATAAGCCGCGGGTAACAAATATCACATAGATACAAGAGTTTCCAAAGTAATTCACCGGATCCGTATAAGTCGTTATTGGTTCTAGTTAATTACTTCGACTATATAAAATGCAATAGATTTATAATTTGCGTTAGCCTTACAAAAACTCGAAAACGATTCGACCGATTTGTTTTTTTTTTGTTATCTGCGCATGAATACATGGGGTGGTTTAGATTTTGTATCCGATATGCGGTGATGTTGTCTGTGACACGTGTAACTTGTGACAGGGCCATTAATAGGTGCTTAAATAACATACTTCATGATAATAATGCATCTCCGATGGCATAAAGTCATAAACTAAATTAGAATTATAAAATACTAGCGACCCGCCCCGGCTTTGCACGGGTGCAATGCTAACACTAAAACCTTCCTCTTGAATTACTCTATCAATTAAAAAAAACCGCATCAAAATCCGTTTCGTAGTTTTAAAGATTTAAGCATACATAGGGACATCTCTGTACCTGTATCCCTATGTCTAGGGACATAGGGATACAGGTACAGAGAACGCGACTTTGTTTTATACTATGCAGTGATAAGACACATTTATGTACCCTTAATTACATACGTAATAGATTCATAATAAAATAATAATTATTATCTACATTTGCTACATTAACTTTACACGCTTTGAGCAAGCTTTTGACAACATTATCTATGCGCAGCTGGTTGGGAGCAATAGCTGTATTAAAAAGATAACAAAATGTTAAGTTTGAAAGTCAGCTTAACCCTTCTCAAAGAAGTCAGACGTAGAGACTTATAACTTATTCTAACTCCATCAAACCATAAAATATCTATACTTATTTGAAAGTAATTTTACAAATAAAGTCCCAATAAGAACTTTGTCGTAAGTTGTTACGAAGAATAACTTGCTGCAAATGCACTTCACAGAAGAAATCTATATACAACGCGTAACAGAAAAAGCGCAATTCCTCATACACCCCGACTAGTATATTAACATAAAAAAAGATATGATGCAATCGAACTTTAGTTGTGTCTAACCAATTTTCTTAAATATCGATCAATAATAGCACGATTTCCATAGATAGCACTGAATTCAGCTATGCTAATTCATTTTTCGGAAAAACTTAACACATATTAAAAATAGCTGAAATCGATTATGTAGTTGATACTGAACAAACTAATTTCAGGAATTGCGCTTATTCTGCTACATATTGTATATAAAATGGTAAACTGACTGACTGATTGGTGATGTATCAACGCACAGCCTAAACCGCTGGGTCTAGAGACTTAAAATTTTGCACATAGATAGCTTGTACAGTGAAGGCATCCACTAAGAAAGGATTTTGCTAAATTCAACCCCTAAGGGGGTGAAATAAACGTGCGAGAGCAAAGCCTCGGGTAAAAGCTAGTAATGATATAATAGTACATTATACAACAAGGGAATAAAGCACTGTTTTATGTCACGGGCGCGACATTGAATCCTGAACGTAACGAAGGACTCCCAGTTTTACTCCCGAGCGCAGCGAGGAAGTTATGATTTAATTCCCGAGCAAAGCGAGGGAATTAAGACTCGAGTCCTGAGTTTAGTGAGGGATTTAAGCGCCTAAGACAAAAACAGTTTTATTCCCAAATTATATACTCTACTTTTCTCACCTTATGCCAGAAGCTGCGTAGACCGGCGCCGATGGACGCCGATGGCGCCGATAAGTTTTCGGCTTTCTTTCTGTATAGGTACGGCTTAATACAAAAGTAATAGCTAGTTGCCATGAAAATAGCTAGTTGACTCTACGTCAACTAGCTATTTTCATGTATTTGTGTCTAGTTGTCGTGCTAGTGTCCAAATAAAAGTTACTTTACTTATTCAAAGTTATGTTATGTTAATGTTACTGTTGAGGAGTGTTCTGTGCTGTCATAGCTAGCCGACTATAAATGAAAGGTAAAGGATAGGCTACCATATTACCTACAACCCTAGTTCCTACAATAGCCTAGCCCTAACCATAATTTCGACGTAAATATACATATATTGATACGTCCGGGAATGTCCGTTACCATGCGACCTAAGGTAACAGGGAAAGTTTGAACAAATCCTTTGCGAAATGTAAAAAGCCTAACAAAAGCCGGACAGGCCGGACACCGTTTATTTTGGCCGGACACGCAATTAAAAAGCCTAACTATGTCCGGATATATACGGACGCCTGGCAACGCTATACAGCTATAGAAAGACGCAAGTTCGATAACACCAACACAGTTTACATAATGCACCTCCAAGAATGGTGACTAACACGTGAGCCGGCTGATGGAACCTTGAACTGCGCTCCGACAATAATAGCGAGCAATTTAGCGGTTGGCTGCGCGACGGTGGCAATTTCTGCCCGACTGTGCCCGAAAGAGAGTTATGTTTTGCGACTGTATGTGTGTGAGCATAATATGTTCTATGGCGGAGTTTGAACGAGGTCAATAGAATACCGTCCGATCCAATGATTGGCTAATCGGCGTTGAAGAACACTGAGTAAAGCCGTGAAAACGGGTAACGGTAACGGGTGCAATGCTAACACTAAAACCTTCCTCTTGAATTACTCCTAAAAAAACCGCATCAAAATCCGTTGCGTGGATTTAAAGATTTAAGCATTCAAAGGGACATAGGGATATAGGGACGGAGAAAGCGACTTGGTGTTATACTATGTAGTATAGGTACATATGTATATAAAAATAATCTTGTTGGAATTTAAGACGGAAAGGCCTACCTACATATAAATACGACTGCGCAATACTAAACATTGTTAAGTTTCTTACTTTACAATCGAAAGCATTGTGTTGTATGTAAATAAGTAAATAAATCCATTTAAAAACTAAACTACAAACAGGTTAATCGAATGCAAACTAAACTCTATTGCATAGGAGACTGGCTTCATTTAATATTACCCAATATGGCAACTTGTCATCGTGAATTGAGATTTGACCGTATTAGCTATATTTTACTTGCTAATCACTTGTGATTTCTACCGTTTAATTAATTTAATTACGACGCACTCCGCCTGCGATGCAGGTGAATAACCATTACACAGGTACCGTCAAGAACACATGAAGCTTTACTGCCTTTTCACACTTACCGGTTGCCGGGTAGCCGGCGGGCGGCGAAGTAGGTATATGGCCATGCTTTTATACGTACTGGCGGGCAACCGGGCAATCGGCCATACATTTCGCCGCCGGGTAGCCGGCAATCGGTACGTGTGAAAAGGGGCTTCCACTTGTAGTGCGAGGTTGACCACTAAGGCGATTGTAATAAGAACGTTACATAGTCCAATGTGTCAAGCTCCACGTGCTCTTGACTGTACACAGCTTCAGCAATGTCTTGCGTCGTTGGCTAGTGGACGGGTACCCTCTAGTGGTGTGCATCTGGATTGAGGGCCCACTTTTTAAATTATTGCGAAACGAAATGATACTTACAGGGCATTTACTTAAAATTTTGTAAAACCTAAAGCAAAGATTCTTAAATTTCTTAAACGTGAATCAAAAGAGTTATGGTCAAATAGCTTGGGCCCTCAATCCTGACGCCTGCATAAAACGGCATAATCGAACCTCAGAAAGTACTATCCCTGGGATAAAAATTTTTATTCGAGTATTTAGTTAGGAATTTGTTAAATACATTAAGAAATTGTCAAGTCTTAAAAATGCGACAATACAGATTTATGGCGGTTTAGCTTGGGCCCTCAATTCATCAATTTTGATATTGTAGAATCAGCAAAAAATATGAGTTTTTCTAAGGAAAGATATTAATACGACTTTAATATATTTGAGTTCCATATCTCGGAAAATTTGTTAAAAAGAAATAACGACACAAAAGTTAATTGTTAAAAAGTTATTGAAATTCGTATTTTTTCAAAACGTCTGAACTGAGGGCCCAAGGTTTTTGTCAGTATTGACTAGACTAAGCTTTCTACACTACCGCACTTTAGGCTAAGTATTTTAACAAATTCTTAACTAAAAGGCTACAAAGCGTCCATTCTTCTAAATGCCGTACTTTAGGAGAAAATTGATTTTCGAGGTTTTATATGAGAAAATTCAGTAGGGTGACCATAATGTTTATCGTAAGTATAAACAAGTATTCGTTGTGATCATGTAAGTACTATTTTGTAAAGCGCAGATACAATATATATAATTATACAACGCGTAACAGAAAAAGCGCAATTCCTCATACACCCCGGTTAGTAAATTAATATAAAAAAAGATGCAATCGAACTTTAGTTGTGTCCAATTTTCTTAAATATCGTTCTATAATAGTACGATTTCAATAGATAGCATTAAATTCAGCTATGCTAATTCATTTTTCGGAAAAATTTAACACATATTAAAAATAGATGAAATCGAATATGTAGTCGATACTGAACAAACTAATTTCAGGAATTGCACTTATTCTGTTACATATTGTATATAATATATAAAGCTCGATATAAGTATATACGATTAGCTGTGCTGTGCCTTCACCTACGTATGCGTGGAAAAATAAAATAAGAAAGTGCCAATAATCAATGAAATTATGTACCTATTGGACGTATTAAAATTATAACCCTGTATATTAACAACTAGCATTGCCTTGCGGTTTCATCCGCGTAGTTCCCGTTCCCGTGAAAATACGGGAATAAAATATAGCCTTTGTTACTCCCTGGTAATGTATCTTTCCATTTTTAAAAGAACTTTTTAAATCGGTAACGTGGTTTAGGCCTGTTCCCGTGGGAAAATTATAGCACATGTTACTCCCAGAAAAGTACACTTTCCACTGGCAAAACATTTTTTTTAAATCGGTAAAACCGGTAGTATTGGAGCCTTTTCAATACAAAAAATAAAAAAAATCCTCAATCCAATATATTCCAGTTCCCGTGGGAATTTCCAAAAATCTCTTTATAGCGGTTGGCTAAGATATACAAGACACCTATATTTCAAGTTTCTAGGTGTTATCGATTTCTTTTTTCACCTGTTTTTATATTTTCCCGTGGGAATGAGATATTTTTCTGGAATAAAGAGTACCCTAGATGTTGACCCCGGTACTCAGTTATATCCATACCAAATTTCATCAAAATCCGTCTAGTAGTTTTTGCGTGATGCGTGCACAACCAGACAGACAGACAGACAGACAGATATAGACAGACGGACAGACAGACAGACACAAATTTAAAAAGATGTTGTTTTGGTATCTATATCGATAATTATATAGACTAGATAAAATACTCGTTAAAATTTTCAAAAAACATTTCATATACAGCCACGGCCCCGTTAGAGTTTTGTTTTATGTATAGATAACATTTTTACATATTTAGCTTACAAATAAGGGTACTCACCTTAATTTGTTTTTAACAAGAAAATAAAAATAATATGAAACCCTGCCAAAATCTTTATTCTTTTACATTATAATCTGCCAAAACATATGAAATAGTATGTATATAATTATATTATACTATCACTAATATGAGTCAAAACCCGAAATACACAGCAAAATAAAAATTAAACAAAAAACATGACGGGGACGCTCGTACGTCAGGCGTCAAAAATACGAATGCTATGATAACCATTTAAATAACACCCTATAGTAATTATTGGATCACACAAAACGTAATCGGTTCCGACAACAACTTATGAAATATCTTATATGAGGGTACATGCTGATTTGTCTCAAAAAAGTAACAAAATCATATACACCCTACTGAATTTTCTCATATAAAACATCGAAAATCAATTTTCTCCTAAAGTACGGCATTTAGAAGAATGGACGCTTTGTAAACTTTTAGTTAAGAATTTGTTAAAATACTTAGCCTAAAGTGCGGTAGTGTAGAAAGCTTAGTCTAGTCAATACTGACAAAAACCTTGGGCCCTCAGTTCAGACGTTTTGAAAAAATACGAATTTCAATAACTTTTTAACAATTAACTTTTGTGTCGTTATTTCTTTTTAACAAATTTTCCGAGATATGGAACTCAAATATATTAAAGTCGTATTAATATCTTTCCTTAGAAAAACTCATATTTTTTGCTGATTCTACAATATCAAAATTGATGAATTGAGGGCCCAAGCTAAACCGCCATAAATCTGTATTGTCGCATTCTTAAGACTTGACAATTTCTTGATGTATTTAACAAATTCCTAACTAAATACTCGAATAAAAATTATTATCCCAGGGATAGTACTTTCTGAGATTCGACTATGCCGTTTTATGCAGGCGTCAGGATTGAGGGCCCAAGCTATTTGACCATAACTCTTTTGATTTACGTTTAAGAAATTTAAGAATCTTTGCTTTAGGTTTTACAAAATTTTAAGTAAATGCCCTGTAAGTATCATTTCGTTTCGCAATAATTTAAAAAGTGGGCCCTCAATCCAGATGCACACCCTCTAGTGGTATTATATGACAAGGCCCTCAGTCAAAGACGTTTAAAGAAAAAGTTTCTGTTAGAATGAATTTCTTCCAACCTCTTTGTCCTTAATGTTTCGGAATGCACTTTGGCCACGGTGTCTTAGTGGTAGTGTTGATTTTTTATAGTAATTTTAAGCAGTGATAAATTGTTTTAGAACATATGGTTAGGTTAGAACTGACCAAATTTATTTAAAAATTTTAATTCTACACACACCACCACAATTAGCGGAACAGAAAAAAAAAGGAGAAAAATGAGGGAATTTAGAACAATGAATGTAATTTTTAAACAATATATTATTTAAAATGAAACAACAATTAAATTAACATCTTTTGACATTCATTTGTAACACCATACTTAAAATTTTATAAAAATAAAAATTAAATTAAACAAAATGCATTTTTCTTCGATTTTTAATTATAGAGAAACAGCAGAAAATTCAAGATTTTCCAAAGTTTAACAACAATTTCAATGACTGTTCAATATCGAGTGTTTCCTCCTCGTGCTCTGATGAGGGTTTCCATCCGTCTGGGCATGCTGCGGATGATGTTATCAATGGTTTCTTGGGGCAACCTCTGCCATTCTTCAAGTAATGCGTTTCGCAACTCGTTGAGATTATTGGGAGGGGGCATTCTTGACTTTACACTCCTCTTTAGCAAGTCCCAGACGTGTTCTATAGGGTTCATATCGGGGGACCGTGCTGGCCACTCCATCACCGTTATACCAACATGGTTTAGGTATGTCTGTACTGTGCGAGCACTGTGAGCCCGAGCATTATCCTGCATTAGAATGAAGTTGTTACCAATAAAGGGGGAAAATGGCACAACATGTTCTTCTAAAATCTCCCTGATATACCGATCAGCATTCAGATTCCCGCCATCGACCACTACTAACTCCGTACGAGCTCCTAAACATATTCCTCCCCAGACCATAATTGAACCGCCGCCATATGCAACTGTATTTTCAAAATTAGACTGGATATACCGTTCTCCTTTGCGTCTCCATACTCGCTGCCTTCCATCAATTTGATTTAACATAACTCTGCATTCATCAGTAAAAAGAACCTGTCCCCAGTCGTCGAAGTCCCAATCACGATGTTCACGACCAAAGTGTAGACGGTTTGTGCGATGATGTCTCTCAAGTTTTGGGGCTTTGGCGGGCACATACGAGCCTATACCCACTTCTTCGAATCTTCTACGAACTGTCCGCTCACTTATCCTTACTGCTCGTACCTCTTCCAGTAAATTTCGAGCCTGCACCGCCGTTAGTCTCGTGTTCCGTCGGACTTGAAGTTGGAGAAAACGGTCATCCCTCCTTGAAGTACACCTTTTCCGGCCTTGTCCTCTCCTTCTCACTAGAGCATTCGTCAATCTGTATCGTTGGATGCTACGATAAATCGTTGATAACGATCGACGAAGGCTTCTGGCAATCGATCTGTAGGTTTGACCATTTCTCCTCATTTGATCTGCCCTAATGATTTCTGATGGCGTTAAATCAGGCATAATTAGATGCTCGTAAATTATCAATATGCGAAAAAACTCAAAAGCCTCAAAAACTGCAATTCAAAGCTTTTCAAATGGAATTCACGAACCTTCTAAAAACGGACAAGCGGTGGAAAAAATGAATCAATGAAAATTAAAACAAAAGAATGAAAAAAAGGGCAGTCGCTTAGTATTCCATTTTTAAATTAAAACCCAAATTTAAAAAAAGCTTGTTTAGCCGGCCAGTAACACGCAAAAATGCGTAAATACTCCCTTTTTTTTCTGTTCCGCTAATTGTGCCGGTGTGTGTATTTCATTATTGTCCAGAACTAAATGCTGGATATCTTTTTGTTTGTGTTTTTTTTTTAGTTTTCTCATTCATCGTCAACCTATTAATTTTGAATCCCACTAATGTTTTTTCTAGTCTCGGATTTTTACTTTGTTGACTGTTTAAATACGACCCACTTAATTTATTTACCATGTACCTACGATAAAAATTGTACTCGTGAACTTAATGCCTACGTACTTTAAACAAGAGATGCATTATTTGTTTAATGTTACATCAGATTGTGTTAATAATAGTTTGCTTTACTTTTTGCTCGTTGAATATGCAAATAATAGTCTTTAGTGATATTGGTTGAAGTCGGTTTGTGTTTTGTTTCAAATTTTGATTATGTGATAACTTATTTTACCGTTTAAGAGCCTGCTGCACATGATGATAATCATTGAGGATCGGATTCAAATCCTGGCATGTATCAATGAGTTTTTCAAAAATTACGTACATATTCATCACTAGCTCGACGGGGAAGAAAAACGTCCCGAAAGAAAAACAACCCGCAGGTCCCAGAACTAATTCTGAGGCATCTAGAACAGATCAGGTCCGGCGATGGGCTCACCACCTATCACGTTTAGGGATCCAAAGAATATCTCGTGAAAAGTGAGTGTATCCAGAAATGGAATACTTCTGCCTAGGGCATGAATCTCGGAATCTCGTAATATCGCAATATCGGAATCTCGGACCGCAAGTTCCGATATTAGAATTCCGATACTGATGATATCAATATCGCAATATCGGTACCAAGAAAAATTTTATGGATAACTTAAAAATAAACCCTATAAAACGCGCCGTTGGTGATTAAAAGCTGTAAAATTACTAATAAGTAATCATAGTTATCTGTGTGTGCGTACCATGGTCGAGTGCTTAGCTGTTGCCAGCTCTCCGACCATGTAGCACACAGACTACTTGCTAGTCGCTAAAATACGAAGTTGTCTATCTGACAAAATGTTAGACGCTTCGTTGTTTTTAAAAACATAATAACAAGAAAAACTTGAAAAATAGAAAATAGATAGATTTATCTAGCCATAAATAAATCATAAATCTGTGGTTCCTAATTACTGTGATTTTGCATGCATATTTTAATTGTTTTTTTTTTTACAGAATATAGGACAATGCATTTTATATAAGTTTTAAATCACAGTTGTCGCATTGTCCTATATTCTGTAAAAAAATTATTGAAAACAGCGTGTGACTTTCAAAAATACGGCTTTTGGAAAATGGTGACATAAAAGTCATCGGTGATAATTTTAGTCACCGGTGATTTTGATATCACCAGTGAGATTCAAAAATCGCACTCCAGAGGTGGTTTGACTCCCGAGCTTGCGAGGATTTTAACATAGAATACGTACTCCACAACGACGATGGTTGACATTTTTTCGCCAATTTATCGAAATAAGCCAAAAAGAACTTTCGTAAGTTTTTAGATAAAGCTTCCGCGATTTTGGCGGTAACAGATTATCTGTTGTGCATTTTGTCTTATGCTCGACGTCAAACTCTTCATTGTACATTCTTAATAAATTTATTTAAAACCGAACAAATCTACACTCGTCAGAAATTCTGAAATTTTCGCGTTTAATTTTTTCATCTAAACCAGTCACAGATTAGAAATAAAATTTTAAACGCATGGCGCCACCTTCTTTGCGGAAAAAACATGCAACTAAAACTCTCAAAATTTTTGCATATATTTACTGGCTGTTTGAGTTTGTCTTTGTCTCATTAAGGAAATTAAAAAAACTACTTACTTTAACTCCCTAGAGACTAAACTGGTCACTTTAGTCCCGCTTCGCAGGGCTATATTAGCGTACTTTTAGAGCATGAGAAGTGAAAAAGAATTTATTGATTTATTTTCATTTTATTTTATCCGATCCAACCTTATTAAGAAAAATGTGCAGTTTATAACAAACATGTGCAATTCCGATATTAATATCGGAATTCCGATATTGAGATCTAATATCGAAAATCAGTATCGGAATTGAAAATCTTCCGATATTACATGCCCTAGTTCTGCCCCGTCGGGGATAAAAGACGTGAGATTTTTTTACGTAAGAATATTTTTTACTAAGAGAAATTTAAACATATCTGTAATGACGACTTCCATACTAGGCACAGCCTGATGGATGTCTGGATGGATGTTTGTTCCTCTTTCACGCAAAACCACCGAACAGATTTTGATGAAACTTTACAGTTATATAGCTTATACATTAGAATAACACATAGGCTATATTTTATCCCCGTATTCCCACGGGAACGGGAACGACGGTGAAACCGCGGGGCGCTGCTAGTATACTATATTAGTGTTAGTTGAAGTCTGTTTGTAAGTTTGTTTCAAATTTTAATTATGCGGTAACTTATTATTATATATTAACTTTTCTCAGATTGGACAAGCAGCCAGACAAACCGCTCTGCGTGATGATCAACTGGCTGCTGGCTCGTCAGAAGCACGTGATGAAGTACGCCACGTTGTACCTGGAGCAGGGGTTCGACGTGCTCTCCGTCTCCTGCACACCTTGGCAGCTCATCTGGCCTATGAAAGGCACACAGGTATGATGTGATGATGATAATATATACACTACACTAATATTGTAAAGAAGAAAAGAGCAGTGATAGCCTTACGGTTAAAGAGCCTGCTTCACATGATGATAATCGGTGAGGCTCAGGTTCGAATCCTGGCATGTACTAATGAGTTTTTCAAAAACTTACTTACATATTTATCACTTGCTCGATGGTGAGGGAAAACATCGTGAGGAAACCTGCAGGTCCCAGAATTCATTCTGAGACATGTATATAGGCGGTTGAGTCCGGCGATGGGCTCACCACCTATCATGTATAGGGGTTCAAAGAACATCTCGTGAAAAGTGGGTATATGAATAAAATTAAATAAAAAAAAATGTGGGACACAATTCACACACGTCACACCAAAGACGTTTAAAGAAAAAGTTTCTCTCTCCTATAGACTGCTAATGTTCTAAAAACACTATGGAAACCGCTTCAACCAAAAATCGGGGCGCGGGGGCGAAGTATGAGATGACGTACTAAATGTCAATCAATTTACCAATAGTATTTAAAGGACATTTTGCGCTCGGCCAATCAAAAAGCTCACATATTATTTTACTTTTGAATTTGCTCCAATAGTGACGGACTAGTGAAGTAACCATATACCACACAATCGATATCGATAAATGCTGCAACCTGTACTGTAATTTCATTTGATTTGAAAAATTTACAAATTTGAATTATAAATATAAATTATCTCATTATTTTACTTCTTTCTTTAAAAAAAATCCTTCTTTACTATAATATAAATGCAAAAGTAACTCTGGCTGTCTGTCTGTAACATTTTTACGGCTAAGCCAATGAACCGATGTCGATGAAAGGTAGGAATATAGGCTGCACCCTGAGGAAGGATATAAGTTTTATTTCATTCTGCAAAGCGGATGAAGTTGTGAGCAAAAGCTAGTATCTCAAGAAGCTTTTTAGACTTCAGGTACAGTACGGTCGTTTTAACTTGGCTTCTCTGAACATAGGCTTTGCCTGCGCAAAACCCCCTCTTACCGCCAAATGGTAACCTTGCAAATTTATGGTTTTCGTAATTTTTCCTTTATCTATGCTATAAGACGTTGCTTCGTACCAAATTTCAAGATTCTGAGTTCACGGGAAGCACCCTGTAGGTTTTGATTCCCTTGCAAGTGTCGAAAATTTGCGGCATAAACGGCTGTATCTTTTGATTGCGTTGGCTTAGAAGTTTGATTTTTTCACAGCTTCAAGGGACAGTAGACCTGAGTAATTGATATAAATTTCAGCTTCATACCTCCACGCGTTCCTGAGAAAAAGGGTCTTGACAGACGGACGGACGGACGGACAGACGGACAACAAAGTGATCCTATAAGGGTTCCGTTTTTTCCTTTTGAGGTACGGAACCCTAAAAAAGAATCATCAAAATCGGTTCACCCAGTCCAAAGTTCTAAGGTAACAAACATAAGAAAAACATACAGTCGAATTGATAAACTCCTCTTTTTTTTGAAGTCGTTTAAAAATCAATGTTACTCTATCTCTCCTATAAGCGTTCTGTAACCTTTCACTCGATTGCGATGAAAAGTTGTTCTGTACACGTCGCAGTTTTTCATTGATAACTAATTCCCGAAACAGGAATAAGCTGGATCGGGTCAGTTAGTAATGTTGCTCTATTGCTTCACAGCAACGAACACAACGAAAGGTCACCCTTTCCGTCAGCAACGCAGCAACGGAGCAACGAATCGACGTTATTTTTGTGAGAGTGTGAGAGCCGGCGCTAGTCAGACCTTCGTCATTTTGTAAAGCCTCAAAGTTTGTCTGTGTATGTCCCTACACAGGTTAAAACGATCCCTGAATATAAAGTTTGGATAACGGTGGCTTTGGAAGTTACCAGGCAGCAAAGGTCCATAAAATTGCACTTCAAATTCGTTAAATTGTAAAGCCATACTTTGAAGACCGAGGGACATGAGTTACTTTTAATCCTCGAACGTGGACGCAACTGTTATAAATCACTACATAGTATAAAACAAAGTCGCTTTCTCTGTCCCTATATCCCTATGTCCCTATGTATAAATCTTTAAAACTACGCAACGGATTTTGATGCGTTTTTTTTTATAGATAAAATGATTCAAGAGGAAGGTTTTAGTATTAGCATTGCACCCGTGCGAAGCCGGAGCGGGTCGCTAGTTGGTAGTAAATGCGAAAAGGTTTTTGTTGATTATTTTTTTGTCATTCTTTCACGCAGCAGGGGGGCAACGGATCAAAATGTTTTGCATAGAAATAATTGAACACCGGAAAGAAACCTTCAAAAGACTAGCTTGTTTTTTTTTTCTACAACTCAGATGAATGTGCGCAAACTATGCCATATCGGGTCCCAATTCAAAATTTTGAAAGTCAAATTGAACGTTACACGGTAACCATACGACATGTGACACTGACACTGAAAGATTACCCTTAGGTAGTGACAGCCACTTATAACACTTGGATACTTAGACAAAAGCAAAAAAGGAAGATACGGTACTAGCTTCTCGCGCGTGGACCGCTTTAATTAGGTCCAAGGGACGTAATTCGCTGCAGTTTCAATCGGGCCGGACAGTACGTATAGTCGACGAGAAGGAAACACATTGAATAGTTAAACCGCTATACAATCAAATGCCTTCTTGTGCTTTTATGTAGTGTGCAAATAGCACTAAAACAAAAAATAAAACCCACGGTCTCGTGTAGTTGTATGTAGTCCAAATGTCAACGATGCTTTCTATGAATGTATCGTATTTTAGTTTTTTTGCTTTTATCTTTTTTTTTGTAAAGGAGGCAAACGCGCATACGGGTCCCCTGATGGTAAGTTCTATCTAAGCTAGCTATCTAAGCTTGGATAAGACAATTTTGTCTTAAATCTGAGCAGAGACTAAGCGAAGGGACGCACGGGTGCGCAGGAGTGGAATACATCAGTAATTCCTTATTCAATCACACTACATCAGATTGGCGGCGCCTGCTTTTGTTAAGACAAACACGTAGGTTGTTTTATTACATTACTGTTTAAAGCGCAGACTGGTTAAGTTGCTGTAAATTAAAAAGGGACATTTATAAGTTTCGTTCGTGAGTTAGTACGCGTTTAGAGATTTAAATTAGCTTGCCTTACTCTCTAGTATCTCGATGCAAGCTATTTCGCTCCTAGGCTTTTGTTATAAGTATTTGTAACACCAAAGTGACTCGACCCCTTCTGCCTGATTGATTAATAATCTTCTACTATATAAAAATAAGTCGGGTTTTCCTTCCTGACGCTATAACTCCAGAACGCACGAACCGATTTCCACGGTTTTAAGGTCTCGGGCTCCGTGAGGTTTAGCAAAGAAAATTCTTATAAGCATTGCACCCGTGCGAAGCCGGGGCGGGTCGCTAGTTTTCTATATAAATGAACCTGAAAGTTAAATTCGGAGAAGTGTTATAAAAAATAATGAGCTTTTATTAATTCACACACAAAGTATAATAATATAATATCAACCTGTTTACGACATTGACTATTGTGTTGTTATCAGGGGTTTATTATAATTAACAACAACAGTTGACTTGTTAGCGCTATGCTATGTGTCATACTGATTTGCTGTGGAAGTGTGCTTAGATTAGGGTCAGCAAAGAGGATAATACTTCTGACATTATCCTTTATTATTTTACACACTTTATAAAGTAACGAAATAAAGAAAGATATTATTTTATTGTAAATTTAAATTTCTTATAATAAATAATAATATAATCTCACGCCTTTTATTCCCGAGGGGGTAGGCAGAGGTATTCCATATACCCACATTTCACGAGATATATTAGACTCCTAAACGTGATAGGTGGTGAGCCCATCGCCGGACCGGGTCTGTTTACACATGTCTCAGAAGTAATTCTAATAAAATTCTAATAAAATTAAATTTCTTCATACATTATTTTTTACTGTGAGCTTTTTTTATTTTAAGCTTGACAGGTGGTGTCATAGACCCAGTTCTAGGGCTCTTAGGGATATTTAGAGAGATAATAATAGAATAATTCCGTGTTTCGGAAGGCACGTTAAATTGTTGGTCCCGGTTTTCGTTGTGATCATGCACAATGGAAGTCGTTAAGCCATGTCAGATACTCTTGGGTGGCTTGAAAAAAGTCTGTTAAGTGGCCGCACTAGCTTAACACCATCTCGCTCGCGTGGTAAATTATAGCCCATACTTCCTCAGGTGTGAGGAAAGACCCTTAGATCAGCAGTGGGCTATTACGGGTTGATGATGATGAATAGAATAATGATGATGATGATGAATAGAACAATAGTAATAAATTGTTGGACAATTCACACACGGTTATTTAGTCTCAAACTAGGGCCTGTACTATGGGTACTGAACAACTAATAAACATACTTAAATAAATATTAAACGACCAGACTCGAAACACGCATGTTCACGCACACAAATGTTGGCCCCGAGTGGGGATCGAACCCGCGACCTCCGACTCAGAAGGCAGGGTCACTACCAACTGAGCCAACTGGTCCGATAAACGTATTTTTTAAACTCATGCCGTTAGAAAGGAAAACAAAAATAAATAAATCATCATAATTAATAACGTAACGAAACGAAACAATGTCAAAACAAAAATATTAGGTAGGTACTATCACAGCCGTTTCAGTCCGTCGGAATTTTCCAATACAGTTGATAACATAATATAACATTCGGTAGGTACTTATCACAAAACAGCAGTATGAAACACGTGAATGCCTCGAGTAATGCAGAAAGGGAAAAAATACTTGTTTCCTGGATCTACTGAAACCACAACCGACGCTGAATGCATACTTGAGTCTATTTATGGATCTCAAGCTTTACAATAGACATACCTACGAGTACTTACCTACTAATTAATGCAACAGGAAAGATGTATATTGTATATATAGGTACTTACATATACAACGCGTAACAGAAAAAGCGCAATTCCTCATACACCCCAATTAGTATATGGGTGTTATTTAAATGGTTAGCAGAGTATTCGTATTTTTGTAAGCAGAAGAATATAATCTGTAAGCAGAAATAGCTAATTGGTCAGCAACTCATGGCCAGCAAACATTACAAAACCTATCAGCATTTTATGTCATTCTGGATGGCTGTAATTATTTTTGAGCTGCAATGAGCTGCTACTGTTTAATAAAATTTTGGTAAGCACTCAGAGGGGAAGCCCTATAGTGGTGGTAGTGGGTGGTAGTACTGGGACTGGGACTGGGACTGGGACTGGGACTGGGACTGGGACTGGGACTGGGACTGGGACTGGGACTGGGACTGGGACTGGGACTGGGACTGGGACTGGGACTGGGACTGGGACTGGGACTGGGACTGGGACTGGGACTGGGACTGGGACTGGGACTGGGACTGGGACTGGGACTGGGACTGGGACTGGGACTGGGACTGGGACTGGGACTGGGACTGGGGTTGGGGCTGGGGCTGGGGCTAGGGCCCGGGCTGGGACTGGGACTGAGACTGGTTATAGTATAATTTACGACATGTTTTCTCTGCTGTTCAATCATGAAGTCTTGCTGACCAAGTAGTTATTTTGCGGACCAAGTAAATATTTTGCGGATTGAATGTTTATTATGCAAACCCATGTTATTGTAAGCTGCCTATTTCTGATTTAATTTTTGACCATTATCAAAATTATTTGCTGAACAAGGATTGCTGCCTGATTTTTTTATTTGCGAACAAAATCTTTGTATGCCGACCAAATGATTTAAATGTAATTTTTTTGTGGCTAACCAAATTTTATAATTGCTGCCCATTTAATTACTTCTCTTAGTATATTAATAGAAAAAAAACACTGGTTGCACTCCGGGAGTGCCGGCAGAAGTGAAAGCGGAGGGAGGGCGCCACTGGCAATGTAAACATTAGCTCTGTGTATTTTAATTGAAAAAAAAAAGGAAATCCAGCGTAAATCTTTGTAAAGTAGTGTGAAAACGTCTAATTACCTAATGATTTGCCTGTACAAGTGTTTGTGACAATTTGACTTCACTAAATTAATGATACAGTGATAAATTATTGATACAGTGATAAACTCGAAATACCATTTGAAAGTGCTAGAAATCTAATCAAAAGTGCCATAATAGTGCTATCACAATATTCACTGAGACCATATATATTGATAAACAGTGAAAAGCAGGTAAACTAAACTTAACAGTTTGTGCAAATGTAAATTAACTAAAATTACCTACCGTTAGCGGAATTCAAATAAATTGGACTTTGGACTTCAAACAAACGTCAATTTTACAAACACGTATCCAATAGCGTATAAGGACTCAATTTTCGCCAGGCCTGCCGACTGCCTAGTTGGCTCATCTCGTAAGGCTTCGGATTGCAACGCGTGGGGAGCAAGTTCGAGCCTCCGGTCAAGTAGTAGAAAATTTTGTTTTATTATTGCGATTAAGCAATTATATACCGCACTACTGCCATCTATCTAAAATATCTCAAATATTGATGACATTCTACAATATTATACACCACCGATTTAAAAACTAGTTAGAGATTGAAGCACGCCGTTGGAAAGATGGCGTTAAAATGCAGTGTGTGCAATAAGACCATAATAAATGGCAAACAAAAACTGACATGTAAAGAATGCAATTCCAACTACCACCTCGACTGCACTAGTGTTTCTTTCGCAAGATTTAAAATAATGACAACTGAGAATAAGTCCGACTGGAAATGTACTAATTGCGTTCCGCGCCCTTTGAAGAAAAATACACCAAAACTTCAGCCCAAAGATACTCCATGTAAAGATTCCGCAGAAACAGATATAGTTGACAATGTAACCGTAAGAAACATAAATAATAAAATTTTAATTAACGTATCTACTGAGAACTCATTTCAATCCCTATCTGATGAAGAAGAAGCTTGGCTTCCTGAATCCTCAGTTATGAATAGAAGCTGTCCAGAGTTATGTACATTAACAGAGGATATGTATATAGAACTCAAAGAAAAGAATGTACTACTTCAACAAAAATTACTAAGTGCGGAAAATGAAATTGAAAATTTGCTTTTAGAAAACTTTGAATTAAACAAAAAACTACAAGATTTTGAAAAAAAAACCAAAAACCTAACAAAGATATGTTCATCGACTAGAAAAACTACTCCATCGCAAAAAAATAAAAGGCCGAGCACGACTCAAAATCAAGTAACATCCACACCAGAAATGTGTTCGTTGAAAGATGTAGCCGTGATTTATAATGACAACCAGACTGAGCTAATAGCTCTTCAAGAACAAATTGAAGGGTTACAAAGTGAACTAGAAAACGCAAAAAAGATAATATCTGATCTAAATAATAAAATTGAATCCCTTCTGATTAGTCCAGAAAAAAAATACCCGTTTGATGTCACTGTTGTAACGAAAAATCGGCTCTGTATTATAAGTTCAAATACGAAAAATAAACTTCTCCAAATATCTTTACAGAAATTTGAAGATAAATTTCAACTATGCCATTACATATCACCACATGCAGGTATTGCTCACTTACTCGGAAATATGGAACAGAAAGTAAAATCCCTCACAGCGAACGACTTCTGCGTCCTAGCTATTGGAGAAACCGATTTTATGACTTCTAAGAACTACCATCAGCTGGTTACAAATACTAAAGAAAGTTTAACAAAGATAACTAATACGAATGTAATCATATGCCTCCCTACGTTTAAAAATGGGATAGCGAATGAATTGTTTAACAGGAGAATTGAAGCCTTCAATAGATTATTATATCTAGACTTAGTAAAGTACGAGTACGCCTACGTGTTGGATTCTAATCTGAATTTAGCTTATGATTACACAATGTTTTATAGACAAACAGGTGCTCTTAACAACACTGGAATGAGAGTTTTGATCACCGACTTAGAATACCTTATAGCCGAAATCCAGTCATACAAGATATATTGGGTACAAGACGAAGCAAAAAACGAAGATAGTATAAAATACGACAGTACCAACAAAGACCAAGACTTTTTTCGTGAACACACCGGATAACGTATTCAGTGTCATGCATCAAAATATTGCAGGTGCACTCAGTAAACACGAGGAACTGGAATACTATGTTGAGAAGTTTCTAAACGACGGATTAAAACTTGATGCAATTTGCTTATGTGAGACAAATCTACAAAGCGGGTCGGAAAAGAACCTTAAAATCAAGGGCTTTACTACAGCGGCATGGTTTTCTAGAACACGATCAAAAAAGGGGGGGGTGGCAATTCTCGTAAGTAAAGATACTGAATACAGACTAATAGATTTAAGTAAACTAAGAAAAACATTTGTATTCGAGTGTTGTGGCGTAGTATTGACTCAGTATAACTTAGTGCTAATTTGTATTTATACAAATAAATCTCCGACAAA
>CAWLCF010000010.1:0-10000 GCA_963855545.1 Ethmia dodecea | reverse complement strand
ACTCGTTCGGCGCCGTACAGTGTCCATTCTCACATGCTTCACAAACAGGCTTACAAGTTCCATTAACGTCTTTGTAGCCCTCTCGGCACCTGCACACATTAGGTCCAACGCATTCACCATCACACGAGTCACATTTTGGTCCACAAACTGTTTCGTTTAACTTCACAAATCCGTTGAAACACGAGCAGGTATAGGGAGCGATACATGTAGCGTTAACACAGTCACAGATTGGTTCACAAGTGAAATTGTCTTTGGGCTTATACCCTTCGAGACAAGTGCAAGTGTTCGGAGCTGAGCAAGTAGCGTTCGCACAAGTGACGTCACATTTTGGTGCACAAGTGAAGTTATGGATGCGGTAACCGGCGTCGCATTTGAAGCAATGAGTCGAATTGTGAGGAGCGAAGTCAGTTTTGCAGTGACAGGTGCTGTTTATACAGTCAGCGTTGACACAAGGGGGGTCACAAGAGGGTTGGATGCAGGCGTTCTTGTGGTCCGGGTCGAGGGTAGTGGGGGGGTCACATCGGCACACGTCGGGGGCGATGCATTGACCCCCCAAACAGCCGGTGCTGCAGACGGGGACGCAGGAGTCGGCGTCGGCGTCGTATCCCCAACCGTTGCAGCATACTAAGCGCTTCTCAGGCACGGTGTATGTCTGGAAAAGTTTAAGTAGTAAGACATGAGACTAAAAAGAGCTGCCCTTGAGTTTCTTGCTGGCTCTTCTCGGGGTACTGCATTTGGAACCAGCATGGCAACTCGTCGGTGGAGATGGGCTGCTGATTACATTAAGCCAATCCTCATGGACGAGTTTAGTGTGCCTTGTTTATATTGACATTTCAAAGTGTATTCTTATACCTACTGAAATAAAAGAATTTTGAGTTGAAGTTTATAGAAGTAAATCAAGATATTTATATGAGCAGCAATAGCCTTACGGTTAAAAAGAACGCTTCTTATGATGATAATCAGTGAGTCACGGGTTCAAATCCTGGCGTGTACCAATGAATTTATCAAAACTTACGTACATATCCATCACTAGCTCGATGGTGAAGGAAAACGTCGTGAGGAAACCCGCAGGTTCGAGAACTGATTCTGAGGCATACGTAACACTAACCCGGTGGCTTATTGTCTATTGACAACCGTAATCTTAATCTGCTTCATTTTGGCGTACATTGCTTCTGACATATAACTGTCAATACTCTGTCTACAGAGCAAGCGCTAGCCACGTAATAAACGTCAAATAAAAACGATTCCTATTCTTTTTAAATAGACAATAAGGCATCATAATGAGCATAATTATTTATTTATGAAATACGCACCTCAGACTTCTTTACAACACACTTTTTTCTTCCACACCACTTATTGATAGTCACAGCCTTGGTCCGCGTGCGTTGCGTGCTGCAAAAAGAGCGAAATAAGTTAAATAAAAACTTTTCTGAAAGTCGTGATTTCTTTTTTTATATACTTCAAATAAAAGAAGGGGGTTATCAATGCATAGGATTTTTTAAATTTGTTTTCCCCGATTACTCGAAGACTGCTGGACCGATTATGAAGGTTGAAAGGAGCCAATTGGGAAGTATACTTTTCAGTTGGTTCCAATATCATGAGATTAGGATCTCATGATGGGATACTGGAGAAAGGTGACTCTTCATATGTTAAGGGGATATCAGCCGGGTAATTTTTTGTTCATTTTCGTCTTTCATTTTGCATCTTTCACTCGAAGTGACACATCTAAACACGGAGTGAAACAGAAGTGCCGAATGAATTCATTAGTGAACCGATCCAAAAATGTTGGATATTTTCATTCGGCATCTTGCACTGCCACCCTGAATGAACGAAAAATGGACTTTCTGAACACAGAGAGAATGTTCAGTCGGATTCAGCTACTTAGGCACTTATAGTGATTTGGGTATTTTTAATTGAAACTGATGCATTTGTTTTCGGAAAGCTCAACTTGGTAAAGCGGAATTGATGGCAAAGACCACAGATGGCCACCGGAACTACTCAATAATAAGAATTTGACGGGTTGCGATTCAAATACTTTAATATCTATGGTTCTTACGCCGGATGACTGGACTTCCTCCGGGTACGAAATAAAAGTAGGTTTTTCACAGTTGATGATAATTATTTTATTTATTTGAGAAAAAGGAACCTAAAAAAACTAAACTATTAAGCAAATAAAATACACATGACCTAGACTATAATAAAAACGTGTATGTGTGGATTGAGTGAGCACCCCTCAGAAAAAAAAGGAAAAATGCTCTTCATTTAGTAGAAGTTCTAAAACAATTGTAAAAGTAATCCCTGAATTTGTAAAAAGATAAAAAAAAAGAAACAGGGTTTAACGTATGCTCACTCAGTTCTCACAAACTACCAATAAAATCAGCGAATGTATTAATGCAACATATAATATTTATATACTAGGATTTAGTAGAACCTAAGCTTACTTACCTTTATAATTTGTAGATCACCTAGTTACGTATTTAAGGTTTTACAAAAAAAAAAATGCTCACTCAATCCTCACACTTTTGAAAACCCGATTTCTGATGAAGAAACTGAAGATTGAAACTGCTATGTATGTGTATAGTTTAGTAAAATTAATATGGGAATTTGTAAAATAAAAAACGAACCACTAACGTGGCAGGTTTTAAAATAATATATTTTTTAAATGCTCACTCAGTCCACATATTTTACGTAAGTTAAAAATGTGAATATCTTAAGATTTATAGTATCAAAGAAACTGGAAATTAGTTTAACTTTTTGTAAAAATTTCTACAAAAGATCTACCATCTAATATTTTATATTCGTTGTCTGTTTTTAAAGATATTCTATTTTAATTTTTCCTAATGTAAATATATCGTTTAGGGTAACCACACTTCTTCATAATATTATGGTCATATTAAAAATACAGGACATTTTAAAAGAATATTCTTTCTGGTTTTCGAAGTAAATTTTTGACATACGACCTCCGCTGATTACGACTCTTTAATATAATTTTCACACCACATGCTTGACAAAGCCGGATTATATATCATATAAACGTCACTGAAAGCAAGACATTATATTCCTTGGCTTTAACCGGGTTATAATGTTGTATGGAATTTCATTATAACCCTAGGTCATTAATGTAATTTTCACTTTCATAATCCTTATTGCTATGACGATAAAGTCTAATTTCGTTAAGCAAAATGTGGTGCAGTCGTGGCCAACTCGATTTTCGAAAACCGAAGCCGCGACCAACTAGATTCACACGATCTTCAATTGTTAAATAAAGTACCTAGGTCACGCCGGCAGAAACAAGTTGCTGTATCCATTTTATAGCTTTAAGATTTCAAAAAGAATATTGAAAATGTCGAGTGATGAAAGTACTTTGACTTCAGAGTCTATTATACCTACTAGATGCCATAGGCATTGTCAATAATCTACTACCATGCAATTGCATTTTATTGTCTCGCATAAGGTGAGAAAAGTAGAGTATATAACTCGGGAATAAAACTGTTTTTGTCTTGGGCGCTTAAATCCCTCACTAAACTCAGGACTCAGTCTTAATTCCCTCGCTTCGCTCGGGAATTAAATCATTACTCCCTCGCTGCGCTCGGGAGTAAAACTGGGAGTCCTTCGTTACGTTCAGGATTCAATGTCGCGCCCGTGACATAAAACAGTGCTTTATTCCCTTGTTGTATAATCTACTATTATAACGCATTTGCTCGTAAAAGGTGTCTTATTTCACCAATTTCAATATCGTATTGTATCTCATTACGCCCAAGTGCGGTAAGTGTAATGTAAAACGCACGGTTTATCAAGATGCTCCGTCTTAAAACGAACGGTACTTTTTTAAAACTCAGAAAAAAAAAACAACATTTTATGATTAAAATTAACTTTGGGAGATAAAATACAATAAATAAACATTTAATTTAAACCATTTATGTATCTGTATGTAACAAAAACACAAAAATATTAATTTATTTTATTAGTAATACTGGCTGTTTTTTGTGCCCTTGCCTAAAAAAAATGCTGATGCACGCGTATCGCTTATTTGTGAACAAGTAAAAATTATTCCGCGCGCTTTTTTTTTTGCTGTATTGTTTTTATTCGTTAATGAAAGTCCGAGTTTTATTTATTTCCTCCAAATATGTCGTATGACATACGTGCGCTTTGATAATTACAGCCTCTGGTTTCATAAAGCCCTCGCCTACGGCTTGGGCTAGCAATATTACCTCGGCTGTAATTTTCAACTTACCGCACTTATATCAGAATATACTATTGTACATCTACACATATAATAAAACTAACGGGACCGTGTCTGTACATGAAAGATTTTTTGAAAATTTTAAGTGTAGGTATATAGTTATCGATGTAGATACCAAAACACAATTTTTTACATTTTTGTCTGTCTGTCTATCTGTGCACGCATCACGCAAAAACTACTGAAAGGATTTTTATGAAATTTAGTATGGAGATAACTGAGTACCCGGGTCAACATCTAGAGTACTTTTAAACGACTTCAAAAAGGAGCAGGTTATCAATTTGTCTGTATGTTTTTTACTCTTTAGAGTTCTTTGTTATTATTTCAGAAAAATATCTCATTCCCACGGGAAAATATAAAAACTGGTGAAAAAGAGAAATACGTACTATTCCGAACGATTACACCCAGAAACTTGAAATATGGTATGTAGGTGTCATAAATGTAGTAGGCAACCGCTATGAAGGGATTTAATGCAATTCTCACGGGAACGGGATAAAACAGGAACCGCGCGCGCAACGCCGCCGCTTTAACTCGCTGGAACCCGTTGTTTGAAATATCGTATGTATAGGTGTCTTTATGTCGTAGGCACCCACTATAAAGGGAATCTCAGAAATTCCCACGGGAACGGGAATAAACTGGATCCACGGCACCCGCTATCTAAAATATTATGGTGTTTTATGCTTGACGAAACCACTATGAAGGAATTATAGGAAATTCCCACGGGAACGGGAATAAACTGGATCCACGGCACCCGCTATTTAAATTATTATGGTCTTATATGGTTAAATAAACCACTATGAAGGAATTATAGGAAATTCCCACGGGAACGGGAATAAACTGGATCCAGGCTGGGTCGCCGCTGGGCACCCGCTATTTGTAATAAAATTTTACACGCGAGACTTGAAAAATCTTTCACCAATTGAAAGCTTACTTTTCTGGGAGTAACATGGGCTATAATTTTCCGAAGGGAACGGAACTGATGCGGGGTGAAACCGTGGGGCACCATTAGTATGCGATAAAAAACAACTTGGCTATGCTATTAGACACTAGCATTAGCAGGATGATGCTGTGATCGATCAGCAAAGGCAACCTCCCGACGATGACAAGTCAACATTTAATTAAATTTCATCAAAATTTCTTTCTTGAAATTTATATAGGTAGGTATGGCACAGACAAAACATCGTTTTTGAAAATGTATTAGTACATAAGTTAACAAAAGCAATGAAGAACAACGATATTTTTTCCCACTTTGAAGTGTTCACTTGTTTTATTTTTTCAATTAACATATTCCTATTTGCAAGCCAGTTCGAAATTTAAATAAAACTATTGATAGGTTGCCTCCTTGGTTGCCATGTTTTGGAGTAAAAGATTTTTTAATACAGTTGCTCAAAAAGTGGCGTATTGCAGGGACGTATAACAAACAAAAAACAAAAAATTTTACTAAAAAAACTTCATAGAAGATTTTATGATTCTGAATGCAAATATTTCTAAAAAGAAACCTCACCTCACCTTCGGCTGCGCCTCGGCTTGGGTAGACATTTGTCGGAACTCGTTGCGATGACAGGCTTTCCGCACTTGTAATGAAATATACTATTTAAATTACACGTATACTTACTATGCAATTTATTTGGCCGCTAAAAGGCGACAGATATGGATACATGTTTTACCAGCCGCTGCTCATGTATTTGGCCAGTACAGCAATTTCGATTTAACTCGAAGAAGGTTGTCAAAACAATGGATATGACCATAATATTATGAAGTGTGGTCACCCTAAACGATATATTTACATTAGGAAAATTAAAATTGAATTTCTTTAAAAACAGACAACGAATATAAAATATTAGATGGTAGATCTTTTGTAGAAATTTTTACAAAAAGTTGAACTAATTTCCAGTTTCTTTGATACTATAAATCTTAAGATATTCACATTTTTAACTTACGTAAAATGTGTGGACTGAGTGAGCATTTAAAAAAATATATTATTTTAAAACCTGCCACGTTAGTGGTTCGTTTTTTATTTTACAAATTCCCATATTAATTTTACTAAACTATACACATACATAGTAGTTTCAATCTTCAGTTTCTTCATCAGAAATCGGGTTTTCAAAAGTGTGAGGATTGAGTGAGCATTTAATTTTTTTTGTAAAACCTTAATTACGTAACTAGGTGATCTACAAATTATAAAGGTAAGTAAGCTTAGGTTCTACTAAATCCTAGTATATAAATATTATATGTTGCATTAATACATTCGCTGATTTCATTGGTAGTTTGTGAGAACTGAGTGAGCATACGTTAAACCCTGTATCTTTTTTTTTATAATAATAATAATAATAATATAATCTCACGCCTTTTATCCCCGAGGGGGTAGGCAGAGGTATTCCATTACTGGATATACCCACATTTCACGAGATACATTGGACCCCTAAGCGTGATAGGTGGTGAGCCCATCGCCGGACCGGGTCTGTTTACACATGTCTCAGAATTAATTCTGAGACCTGCGGGTTTCCTCACGATGTTTTCCTTCACCGTCGAGCTAGTGATAAATATGTACGTAAGTTTTTGAAAAACTCATTGGTACATGCCAGGATTCGAACCCGAGCCTCACTGATTTTCGGCCGGCTCTTTAACCGTCCGGGCTATCACTGCTCTTTTTTTTTATCTTTTTACAAATTCAGGGATTACTTTTACAATTGTTTTAGAACTTGTACTAAATGAAGAGCATTTTTCCTTTTTTTTCTGAGGGGTGCTCACTCAATCCACACATACACAATAAAAACACTTTAGATAAAAAACAAACCTAAATATTATTTAGGTTCCTATGTGTGTATTGTCTCTCGTTATTTATATGAATAATTTATAAAATTATAATGACATAACTACCATAAAATTGTACTTAACCTAAATCAATATCCAAAGTCTTATTATAAGGCATGCAAGGATATATAAAAATGTGTTTTTATATTATTTTTTTATTACATTATCGTATAAAAATAAATGCAATAATGCAATAAGCAGTGATAGCCCGAACGGTTAAAGAGCCGGCCGAAAATCAGTGAGGCTCGGGTTCGAATCTGGCATGTACCAATGATTTTTTCAAAAACTTATACGTACATATTTATCACTAGCTCGACGGTGAAGGAAAACATCGTGAGGAAACCCGCAGGTCTCAGAATTAATTCTTAGACATGTGTAAACAGATTCGGTCCGGCGATGGGCTCACCACCTATCACATTTAGGGGTCCAATATATATCGTGAAATGTGGGTATATCCAGTAATTAAATACCTCTGCCTACCCCCTCGGGGATAAAAGGCGTGAGACTATATTAATATATATTAAAAATAAATTCCAGTGACTTTTCGAATGAAATTTTGTAGACAAGTCGTATTCAATTTTGCCGGTTGATAGAATTCGCGACAGCGCTATTGCGTAGTTACACTTACACTAAGTTTGAAAAAACTGGCCCTAAGTGACTCTTACGTAGTACTACTTCCATGGGATTTAGAGAGAGCTATAAAACACAGATGAAATAGGTACTCCTTAGAGAAATGTAGTAAAGTATTTTCCCATCTAAATCAACCCCTGACACTTTATTAGCTGTAAAACGCATGCAAGACCAGTTACAGACAGACTCTGTTGAGGTCTTTATTTGGAGAGTCACTAGCAAGCTAGTTACAAATAAGTAATTTGAGACCGAAGCTTCGTTTTCGTTTTTGGCCAAAAAATCATGATTCTGACAAACTTTTGTTTTCGTCCAGAAACCATCCGAAGCTTCATCGAAAACGAAAATCAGAGTTTATTTTTAGTAAAGTGTAGTTCAATTAGTGGTTAATTCGTCGAGCACCACCCGGTTCCAATAGGCACCGTAACAATTAAAAATCAATTGTTTTATTTTATTGGCTTGAGAGGTTTAATATAAATTTTATTGATTGTATTATTTTACAAGAATCATACGGAGTGTAGTCTCCTCTAATAGGGTTATAGTGTTTTATTCTTAAGCGAGCCGAAGCGAGGGCCGGGTCGCTAGTGCATAATAAAAGAGAAAATACCTTATTTTAACCACGCAAACTCCTTTATCTCCACTTTTCAAAGCGTCAAATACTGGCAAGAAAACCACGAAAAAAAACAACACCAAAATATGATACACTTTACGGAACAACATTTTAAAATTCAGTATTCGCAGTATTTAGTGCACTGCGTTCGAATTTTAATTTTGATCTTTATATTCAAAAGTTCTGTTCACAGCACCATTTCCAATCTAAGCCTATGACAATATGAGACGCTATCTCCCAAACTAAACAATGCTCGTAAAATTATCGCAATGACACCCTTATGTGAGAAATTGCAGATTTAACTCTTATATTGTGAGGTTTAAAGCTCATGCAGCTTTACAGAAGCTTTGTAAGTAGTGGGGGCTATATTTTGTAGGCGTAGCAACCATATTCATTTCGGCTAACTTGGGATTTCCAATTTAGCCTTTGGAATTTTACAAAATTTAGATTCATCATCATTATGATGCTTGGAACAGATTTCCTCCAGCACAGCGCAATACGATATCTATAAATAACAAAATTATGTGATCCAATTTAGAATTTTAATTGATTAAAAGAATAATGTGTTGCGGAGTTTCTTACCCCTCTTCTACTCCTCAACCATACATGCGGAGGAGTTGAAATGACTTTGAATAAAAACATTTTGATTGATTGATTGAAGGGGCACTAATTATTTTCATGCAAAAAAAAACACTCCAAGAAGATGTGATACCCTAAAGTGCAGGCAACAGTTGTTCCCATAGACTTCATAAAAAAAAATATCCTTTTATCCCCGAGCGGGTAGGCAGAGGTATTCCATTTCTGGATATACTCACTTTTCACGAGATATTCTTTGGACTCCTAAACGTGATAGGTGGTGAGCCCATCACCGGACCGGGTCTCATACACATGTCTCAGAATTCATTCTGGGACCTGCGGGTTTCCTCACGATGTTTTCCTTCACCGACGATTAGATATTGATTATTTTATTAAATTTAGATTTCATGTTGGCTTTATAACTAGAAAAAGTTAAAAAAATATATATATTATTTCTTTAAAATTAAAATGTAAGTATGTATTTATCAATAGTTACCCTACCTACAGCAACAGAAGGATTAGTGGTGGTGAAGTGGTGATATAAGTCATCATCAACCCGTAATAGACCACTGATGAGCTAAGGGTCTTTCCTCACATATGAGGAAGTATGGGCTATAATCTCTCACCGCGGATTGGGAGACGGTGTTAAGCTAGTGGCCACTTAACAGTCAGAATTTTTCAAGACACCCAAGGGTATCTGACATGGCTTAACGATTTCCATTGGGCGTAAACACAACGAAGACCGGGACCAACAATGTAATGTGCTTTCCGACACACTTCGAGAGCTTCCTCGTAATATAAATGCCACTAGGCGGTCAGCCATTTATAGTGTGTATATATAATGATAGGTGTAGGTATATATAAGTATGTGAGCTTATTCGTCGTGACCTCCGGTAGTCGACGATTGAACTAATGAATCGAACTAGTGACAACAAACGGAAACAACTTGACGGATTTCGAAATGCGAGAATTCAGATTCATTTTCGTTTCCGGTTTGTCGAAGACTCATAGGCTACATGCCTTACTTACCTTACCTTAGTGTACAATTTCCATGTTTAAAGATTTCCTACAACGCACGTATTTTAACTTAGGTGCCATTATTGTATATTATTTACAAACAAACCAGAAATACA
>CAWLCF010000009.1:0-25055 GCA_963855545.1 Ethmia dodecea | reverse complement strand
ACTGTACAGTTTCATTAGAATCAGTTCAATAGTTTTTGTGTGAAAGAGCACCAAACATACATACATCCATACCCAGTAACTTTCGCGTTTATAATATTAGTCCCTACATCGTTGCCTAGTAAGTAAAAGTTTTAGGTACCTAGCACCTACTATAGTCTATTACACACCAAATGGGTTCGGTGACAGTTCACTGTTGACAGTTGAAGTGATGTGTCCTAATGAAATCCAATCGATTTTTCTAAAGTTTCGAGTAAGGTTGTAAAGGAAATGGAATCGATTTTATACTTTATTGATAGAATGATTTTTCAAGAATAATTTTTATTGAATATGTTTAAATTTCACAGGTTATATTAAGGGAAAAACATTGTAAAATAAAAAAATAATGTCATCGACTTTTTGATGCAATACGAAAATATCATACATTATCGAATCTACAAATCACTGCACACTTTCACAGACCCCTGCCACATAATACACTATTACTATTTTAAACCCAAAAGATACAACAAAATGAAAATTTTACAAAAACATTGCATCGTTTTTCGGATTCCTGCCAAAAAGCTTCGATTCATCGATTTAATGTAGATTAAGTAGTGTCAATCCCTATGAGTAAAAGTTCCGTTCCACGCAATACGTACTTTTAGGATATCTTTTTTATATATTGTTTTTTATATTTTTCTTGATTTATAGTCTGAGATTTTAATTTGGGATTTTAGAGGCGACAATTATTGTATTTTAGCAATGACATAATAATAAATTATTCATTATTTTTGGAACCACCTATTTTTCTTACTAGAAAGTTGTATGCGTAAAAAGGAAAAATGTGAACTGTCACCGAACCCACTTGGTGCGAAATAGACTATAGTAAGTACAGATAATTGTGCCTCATTCATTCCCGGTTTCCGAAAGGAAAATCAAACTAAAATTTAGTAACAGACTGTTAAATCTCATGTTAACTGTTCTAATTGGTTGTTAAAATGCCTAATAATTTTATTCAACCAATCAAAACAGCTACATGAGATTTAACAGTCCGTCAGCTAATTTTGGTTTGAGTTGCCTTTCGAAAATGGGAGGTGAGTCGTAGTATAGGTACCTACTTACGGAATTCTGAGGTAGGTAGGTCATTGTAGGTAGGTACAACAATTTGGCTCGGAGCATATTGCAAACCTACCTACTAAATTGCTATGCTAAGCGCTACTCCGACGGGGTTCCTTACGTTATAGTTTTTGCCTGACTCGAGTGAATCTACATTTCTAATCGTCCTCCTACGAGAAAATTGCTCATAAATTTAAATTTGGAACAGGGAAGATTATGCTTATTACCACAGAATAAGTAATAGTTATTAGGTACTTAAATAGGTTCTTACTTTGAGTGTCAGTTGCAGAAATAAGTACCTACTTAATTTCTTTGGTACCTACCTACCTAGTATTTTTTTCTTTTTATAAATCGCCTGAGCCCTTAGGTGTCGGTAAATAAGTAGGTATCTACCTATTTATGTCCACTGGAAAAGTCACCTTCTTTCTGAGCCTTTTTCAAATTAAGATTTTAATTTAAACTATGACGGCGCAGAAAAGGAAACTTGCGAAAATGTTTAATGGGACTGACTGTTTACTTTAGAACGCAGTTCCAAGAAAGTTCAGATAGGTAGTCAATTAGCTTTCCACACTTAGATCTGTAGGAAGGATGTAGGTACCTGGAAGGAAGGAAATATTTGAATATTTCGGCGAGCCGAGCACAGATCTGGAAGAAAAGAAATGGAAACTAGAAGAAAATACGCTAGATATAAAAAAAATCTTATATGGCTTAGGTAAGTACGTCGTCTAAAAAAACGGGTTTTTCATCATATAATTTTTTTTAGCCCATACGCTATCCCACTGCTGAGCAAAGGCCTCTCCTCCCTCCCTCCACTTAGCTCTATCCTGTGCCTCCTCCTGCCATGTCTTCGAGAAGGCGTCAAGTTCATCCCGCTATCTCCTTCGGGGTCTGCCTCGGCGTCAACGGCCAGTAGTTAAATAAATAAATAAAATAAATAATCTCACGACTTTTATCCCCAATGGGGTAGGCAGAAGTATTCCATTACTGGATATACCCACGCTTCACGAAATATATTGGATACCTAAACGTGATAGGTGGTGAGCCCATCGCCGGACCGGGTCTATTTACACATGTCTCAGAACCTTCTCAGAAGTTCTGAGACCTGCGGGTTTCCTTAAGTTTTTGAAAAACTCATTGGTACATGCCAGGATTCGAACCCGAGCTTGACTGATTTTCGGCCGGCTCTTTAACCGTAAAGGCTATCACTGCTTTTTTTTTTGGGTTTTTCATTTATAACTAAATTTCATTAGCTAGCAGAATACCTACCAAATAGTTAAAAGGTAAGTAAATCTTAAGTTTTAAAATGAAAGTGCATATAGTTCAGAAAAAGCAATTCGCCTCGCAAGGATAGCGGTGTTTGCGTAGGTAAATTAGTTGCTAGTTCTGTCTGTGAAGAAGTTAGATTGCCTCTTGCTTGAATCCCCGTTTCTTTAATTTTCCTTTGGAATTGGTTATGTTTTCTTTGGTACAGTCAAGAGCAAAAGATTTAAATATAATAGGGCATAGAGGGGGCATTGGGAATATTTTCATACAAAACTTTGAAGCCTAAGCGTCATGTCCTTGTCATGTCAGTTAGTATGAACGCGAGCTGTCATTCGGTCGAAATTGTACTAGACTTATTATTCCACTTGGAATAACTTTTGACTTCAAATTTTCCTCGCTTTGTCCCCTCTATGCCATATTACTCGTATATTTAAATCTCTTTGGTCAAGAGCAAGTCAAGCTTTACACTACCAGTATAAACTGAGCTCTGATTTATACTGCTATATTTATAGAATAAAGGGCCGTGTCAAAGTCCTAAGTGTCAAGCTTAGCGTGCTTTTGACTGTACGTACGAGTATATCTTCCTACTATAATATAAAATTGATTATTAAAAATACTTGCGGCTATTTTTCGATAGATATACTTATACCCTTATTGATACTTATATTCTCCTAATCATAAATATGCGTAAAAATTTGGTTTGTAGCTTATACTCGATCCCTCCACTTTTTTTGCGGCCGGATCTCGTACTATCTACTATATAAAAATAAGTCGGGTTTTCCTTCCTGACGATATAACTCCAGAACGCACGAACCGATTTCCACGGTTTTGCATTCGTTGGAAAGGTCTAGGGCTCCGCAAGGTTTATAGCAAAGAAAATTCAGCATTGCACCCGTGCGAAGCCGGGGCGGGTCGCTAGTTATATATGTAACGAATCAGGGGGGCAATTCTACTAAATGTCAACGGTCATAATTGGATGACTATGACATATCAATGGTGAGACAATTTTGACACTTTTCAGAGCAAATAACACCATCGACTGACTATGTCATTGTCATTGTCATCCAACTGTAACCGTTGAAAGGTGATGTTCAGAAAATCTATAGAGGGTGGTATATTATTAAATGAAAAATACTATAGAGATCTGAGTTAGTAGAGCGGTAAGAAGATATTATTGTATACAAATATGTCCTACAAAACACCCCCCAGAATGCCCCTTGTTTTGTAAAATTCTTCAAAGTAGAAAAATCTGCTTGCAACATTATAAAAATACTAGTAACCCTTCTAACATACTTGTATATTTTGTACAAGGAATCAAAAAAACTTGAATCTAGAGTCGGAAAAAGAAATATTTAAAATAAATAAATATTTTTTGCACATAAAAGAGATAGCGCTCTACTTTTTTTCTCACTCTTATCTGTAATTAGCGTTTATGCGGAAGCGAAATAAAACAGTTATTTTTATTAGGTTGTCGGTCTGTCACTCTGCCAATGTCAATATGACATTTCATCTTCATGGAGCACAGAAGACTCCTCACAACGAAACGAACATACCACCACATACCACTATATATTTGACTAACAAAAAAAATATTTTTAGTAATTCAGGGAATACTAAATAATCACAAGAATTCGGTTATCCTAATTGAACACGTAACTAAATAATTATTTTAAATCATTTTGGGTTCCTATAGGTACCAAAAGGGTGACGTTCGTGACCTGAACCCTCATGTATTACTAAATTTTTCAAACTTAATGAGGCATTTTAAAATATTTCATTGTGTTATCAAATAGCCCAGTAAATTAGCTTTACAGTGATATACAACTTAATGGTATATATGGTTCTGGTAATAAAATACGAGGAATAAAATACCACTATTATTCTTCTCTTTTAGTAGAATTGGCCCCCAGATACATGCTATTTTGATTTTGGAAGTCTAAGGTTTCTGAGCTTGGCTGTATGATTTGATTGTCGTAGAGCGTCTCTTCTCTTCTTCGAAAAATTAAAAAGTTTTTTGACAGTTTACCTCTGTGGTTTACCTAAATTGAAATTGACAAGTGATATAAAACAGCTGGGAATTATAGTGAAAATACACAAAAATCATAAAAAATATATCGCATGTAAAACGCAAGTTCCAATGTGTATGTCTAATTTGAGATTAGTTATTGAAAAATCTACGGTGTGTCCAAATTTTTATTTAAAAGTTAGGTTATGTGTATGACTCAAGTAATTGTTTGAGATGATATGAGGTTTTCTGCGTCCTAGCTTTAAGGTTGAAGCCTTATATGGGTTGACGAGGGTTGTACAAGTTACCTCGGTTAGTTTTGAGTGAGATTTCACCATGAGCGAACGAGATGTGCCCAGTGGTTCGGGGTCGCAAACATCGGACAAAGAAGATGGAATATCGCGCACTGCGTCACAACCTATGCCTACTGGATCAAGGTTTGTTACGCCTTTGTCTTACATCAAATTGAAAAAAAAAAGCTTTCGTCTCAAAAATAAATCGGGTATTCATATTTAATTCTTACTGCAATCAATATGTACCTACTGAATATTCCACAAAAATGTTTATCTTAGACGATTGTTTACATCTTGAAGTCAGGATGTCAACAATGGTCTTGTCAAATTGTCAAAAACCCAAAAATGTTCATGTAAGTGGAGTCTCGAAAATAGCTTTTATTTTTTAAGCGAATCGCAAAAAGCGAGCAAATGAATGACATTTTACTGACGAGCAACAGGTGCTGCACTGACTAGGGGATAATTTTATTTATTTAAAATTTGATTCTATAAATTAATGATAAACTTACAGAGAGCCATCATCCTGCTGCCTGTATATTATCCGTCCACACTGACAAAAGATTTGGCAGTTTTTTTTACAGACTGACAATGGATTTATAACAATAAAGTTCCAGAAGCATTTAAATCCTTTCACACTTTTTTATTGACTGACATCAAAATATCAGAGCCAGCATTTAAATTTGATAATCTTTTACTGACAGACCTGACATTAATATTATAGACCCCTGATTAAATCTTTTGGCAATTTTTTACTGACTGACAGATTTGTAACATTCAAGTTCCAGAGCCAGCAGTTACTATGCCAATGAACCAATCCAGTTCCGAGTAAGAGGTTCCACTATCACTGGAGCATCGCCTCCAAACTTTGTCACGTTGGAGGACATTATGAAGGCAGCGCATGGCATGCAGAACATGGCGTTAGCACATGAGATAGCTATGGACACAGACTTCAAGTTGGAGCCCTTTGAGCCTCCAGATAATAGGTACGTATATAGGGTAATTTACAGTCATCATATCAGCCCCAGACGCCCAGGACATAGCCCTTCCTAATAACAATAATAGCCTTTTGTTCCAAAACATAGGGTTACAAGTTACAACAAGTCCCTAAGTTCGGTGTGCCTTTTGGCATAGTCTTCCAATTCCTTCCAATGGGTCCTGCCCTTGCCACTCTCAACCAGAATGGTCCCACTGTCTGTTTCAAGTCATCTTCCCATCTCCTGATTTGACGACCCCTACTTCTTTCGCCGTCTCTTGGTTGCCAGAGGGTGACTTGCTTGCTCCATTTGTTAGGCCTTACTAATACCCCTTCCCAACTCCTCTTAGTTTACTCTATAAAAAATATATATTTATCATTTCAATCTTTCAACCATCACATTTTCCATAATGATTTGTCTTTTGAGTTTTAACTGATTAACAAACCCATAAACAAAAAATACTATTCAAACTTCCACATAATAGAATTAAAAAAAAATTACACTTCCCAAATCTAGGAGTCACCTTACTTAAGCAAAATATCACATAAAAAATCCGTTTTTTCCTATTGAAATTATGAATAAAATCCCAATTTACCTGTCTTCAAATTACAGCTACCAGAAACTAGTGAAGGAAACCATGCACAAGGCATACTTTGATATACTGAAGGAACAGCTGAGTTCTGATCCTCCGGAATACAAACAGGCTCTTGTGTTGCTTGAGGATGTTAAGCAGGTACTGTGAATTTAAACAAGTATTTATTATTATCGATAATAGCCTGACAGTTAAAGAGCCTGCTTCACATGATGATAATCATTGAGGCTCGGGTTCGAACCTGGCATGTACCAATGAGGTTTTTAAAAACTTACATACATATTCATCACTAGCTCAACGGTGAAAGAAAACATTGTGAGGAAACCCGCAGGTCCCAGAATTAATTCTGAGGCATGTGTCAAAGACCCGGTCTGGTTATGGGCTCACCACCTATTACGTTTAGTGGTCCATAGAACATCTCATGAAAAGTGGGTATATCCAGAAATGAAATACCTCTACCTACCCCTTGGGGATAAAAGGTGAGATTATTTTTTTATAACTGATAATAAACAGTTTACAACTGACATCTTCTGGTAGCTTGTTCCATGATCTGACCACTCTGTTGTTCAAGAAATTTCCTATTATTATTAGTGTTTTCCTATAAGTGCAAGTAGGTATATAGAAAAACATACGCTCGGCTGTGTGACATACTTCTCCTACCTGAAATTTCGATTCCTGGAAGAAGAATCCAATTTTCACCAGTGTACTTTTCGGACGGCTCGCAGGCGGAAATAAGTAGTGAGCCTAGCATCAGAGCTTGGCCTGCTAGTTTCCTTACAACTTTTTAATTAACAGTTGATCTAAAAATAGTGATGTTCATATGTTTTTGTAAAACTCATTACATGCCCAGACTCGAATCATGAGATGCAGGCTCACTTCCAATAAGGCTGTAGCTGCCATAGTTTTATGTATTGTATGTATAACCAATTTATTGTTTAATATTCCTCTACTCATAGGGTCTATTCTCCATCCTGCTCCCACGCCATACGCGCATCCGCGAGATGATAGAAGAGGTCCTAGACTCAGACTTTATCAAGCAGCAAGCGGAGAACAATAGCCTTGACTTCCACAAGTACGCCACCTTCGTCGTCGACCTGATGGCCAAGTTAGCAGCCCCGGCCCGAGATGAGATGATACAGAATATTAGTAATCTCACCGATACTGTAAGTTTACCCTTTTTTTTGCACATTTAATTAGTTATACAATCACTATAATCACAGCTATTACATCACTGACAGTCACAATCAATTATAAAATCACTATATACAAAATTGAATGACACAGTTTGCAATGTTACACTCGAATATCTGGAGATAACTCTATTGTAAAAGCAGGGCATACTTATGCATAATTAAGGTAACACCATATAAAAAACATGTCTGTAGTACAAGTGTCTGTAGTAAAATAAAGTGAGACCTTAATTCCCTGTATATTAAATCCAATATTGTCTGAGTATCTAATTCTACACTGACAATGCTCGCGAATAAAGCCTCTCTGATGAATTGTTATGACTATTCTGAAAACGATTATATACTTTTTTCTGCGATACAATCTAGCGTAAATTGGTAATTTGCTAAATATGTACAACCAATTTCGAATATCCCACGCTATTGTTATCTTACATCGTGAGTACATCGTCGGCGGAACAAAGTGGTCCCAATTTATATTGAGACCGCATATAAACACGTTTAACGCGTAGCGTAGGTAACACTTACAAGAACTTCTTTTCTTAAATCGGTCTGGAACAAAAAAAAACGGCCAAGTACGAGTCGGACTCGCTCACAAAGAGTTCCGTACCAAAATCAAGTTTGTTGTATGATAGCCCCCTTAAATATTCATTTTATTCAGTTTTTTTAGTATTTGTTGTTATAGCGGCAACAGAAATACATCATCTGTGAAAATTTCAACTGACTAAGTATCACGGTTCATGAGATACAGTCTGGTGACCGACGGACAGACAGATGGACGGACGGACAGCGTAGTTTTAGTAATAGGGTCCCGTTTTACCCTTGGGGTACGAAAATGAAAACGTTTTTCCTTAGGTAATTGAAAATTACACTTAGACAAGTCAATAGTCTAATAACAAGGCACTCTAAACTCGGCCATGAAGATTGGCTTAATGTAAACAGCAGCCCATCTCCACCGACGACCAACCAGAAACCAACAAGAAACTCAAGGGCAGCTCTTTTGCTTTAGCTAAAAAAGAAGTCTTCCGAGTAACACTAACAATAAGGTAACACTTATTTCCTTCCATCTGCTTCAATTCACAGGTGGATGTATTCCGAACGATATTAGAAACCCTGGAAGTTCTGAAGCTGGATCTGGCGAACACCCTGATCGCTATGATCCGACCTCACGTGCAGAAGGAGAGCGTGATTTACGAGAGGGCCAAATTCGACGAGATACTCAAAGTTTCTGAAGGTGAAAAAGAGTTAGCTGTGTTTTTGAAATAACCTTATAGCCCTGAGGATAATCAGCTTGGGATATTTACCAATGAGTTTTTTTAACGAAAAGAAATTACATATTTCTATTTCTTCTACAGATCTCCGAATTGTTTTTGAAACTAAGTCCAGTACGAAAATAAACTGATAAAAAGACTTCCAGACTCAACTACATTTTTTTATGTATATGTGTAGATGGTCTTCGATACACCAGGGAATGGCTGAAGAGGAACATTGACAAGACTGACTTAAGCCTTCCAGTGACGGACCAGAACATCATCAGGAACGTCACAGCGCAGACGCTGGCCAAAGCGTACCTCGAACTGCTGGAGTGGGACGGGTCTAAGGAATACCCAGAGGTGAGCAAGGAGAGACGGCTGAGCTGGGTCTAGGTCAACTACATGTCATATCGGTCTTTTTATTTCATTTATAAATTTAATAAAATAAATACTTTTTATGATGGCAAAGAAATACGCGAACGACATTAATTCTGAGGCATGTGTAACATAGATACAAAGATCGTATCACCTCACATAGAAACAGCCTGGCCACGGCTCTGGGCGAAACATTACAAACTAGACGACTTAAACACCGATATATTTGGGACCTCACCAATGAGGACTTAAAAATAAACACAGAGAGGCAGAATCTCACATGCCAAAAACTTGCTCACACTGCATCTGCTAATAGCTAGAAAAGCTGATCGCATGATATATATACAAAAATAAAAAATGTGTAACACCTAACATGATAGGCAGTAAGCTCATCACCGGACCGGGTCGGTATCTGTCGTAGGTATTTCCAGAAATACCTCTGTCCAATTTATTTTTTTTGCCCTTGGGGATACAAGGCGTGAACATATTTATTTTAATGAAATTATTAGAGAGTACTAATACCGCCAACAATCTGTTTATAAACTAGCAAATAGTTATGGTTGATTAATTTGTACAATTAAAAAAAAAACAATTTTAAAAATGGATGATCCGTGATGGATGAGTTTTTGGTGCTGAGAATGAGGGACGGTGGATGTGTGTTTAAGATGGATTAAATATTATAATCTAATGAAAGAAACTTGCGATCAATTTTGCAACTATTTAAAATGACAGCTTTTTGGAGGTTATATTATTGTTTTTAAAACATTCCCCAGACGGTGACACTAGACGCGCCGCGGTTCTCAGAATTAGGCACCCAGGTGTACAGACTCGTGGCCGTAGCTTCGCTGATGCTGGTCAGCCCTTCATGTGGAAACGATCCCTCGGCCGCGCAGCACAAGCAGACGCTCAAAGACAAGCTGTTTATCATACTCGACGGCACTTCTAATGATATGTGAGTGGCTTTTGGATTTTGACACCTTTGCGCTTTCTTTAAGGTATGTTTTGCATTGGATATGTAGCGACACTACATAGAACGCGCCGATAGACGGCCGAGTTCTAAACCGTGCCATCAAAGTGTTTTAATAAATACAACTGTCCAACATCAACCGTTAGACCGCGGTCCCCAGGCACGATCACCTCGCCTCAAGAAAGATCTTCCTTTTTCACGGTGGAGGAGCATTCCACCTCCGCTCCTCCATAAATATAAAGATGTAGGTGGAAAAATAACTGTGTATTCTGCATTAACTATTAACTACAAGTATTGGATATCAGGTTAGCGACCAAATTAAATTACTGTTTCTCAGACCATGTCACTGTACCATCAAAATTGGCTAAATAAAGAAGTTATTAGAATGATATAAAAGAAAAAAAAAGTTAGTTTTTTTTAATACTATTTTCTAGTTAAATTAAGTTACGTAACATTTAAGGTAAATAATATGGACAATATTCCCTTAGTCATTTTCAAAAATTTAAATAGACAACACTGTCCTAGTGTTAGTTACCCTTGCGTAGTGACATGTTTGTATCAATAAGGCGTTACTCACAGCCAGTTTCTGAATTGAGCATTTTGGTGGAAATCAGTTGAGTTTTGCTTAAATAGTTAAGTAGTACTTAAGATTCCTGCGTTTCATTCGTTTTAAAATTCTACCTCAGGATTACGCTTAAAGTATGTCGAATCCACCCTTAGATGTTTTGACACTATAAATAAATAAATAAAATAAATAATAATCTCACGCCTTTTATCCCCGAGGGGTATGGCAGAGGTATTCCATTCTGGATATACCCACTTTTCACGAGAATATTCGACCACTAATCGTGATAGGTGGTGAGCCCATCGCCGGACCGCGTCTGTTTACACATGTCTCAGAACTAATTCTGGGACCTGCGGGTTTCCTCACGATGTTTTTCCTTCACCCTCGAGCCTGTGATAAATATGTACGTTATATTTTGACACTAATGCCAGCTATACTCTTACTACTGCCATCTACTGTTATTGTTTTTAAGTAAACATAACCGTACTTTGAATTTGCAGCGAACTGAAAGAAGTTCTGCCATCTGTAGCTGAAGAGGTGATCCAAGTAACCGAGCAACTCCTGGAGAGTTTGAACCAGGACCCCCTTAGCGCTGATACCAAGGAGCTGATCAAGACCCAAATCCTGTCCCTCAGAGACCCTGATCATAGGGTTAGGCAGATAGTCCGTAAGTGTCTTTGCCTAGCATTATGTCAAAATAAATTTATCTCCATCTCCTCCGTGGTTGACATCTCTTCGTTAGACGAATTCATCCTTTAACTTGTGGGTCACAAAATAATTATAATAATAAATCTTTATTTCAGGCAACATTTACATAATCCTGTTTGAAATAGGATAAGTCTTTACTAACACAAATGAGTCATTTGTTACTTAAAATAAATTATTATTATTTGAACTCTTGGAAAATCATAGACCTGAGGATTATAGAGAAATCGATTTACATCAGAAGTATAAAGTTCTTATTGACTATACTGATGTTGGCCTACCAAACGGTCAGTAATCAGCCATAATTTCCGACTCGAGCCCACCAGGGATTGGCAAATGTTGTGAGACCAATGGCTACCTGCCTAAATATTTCAAGCCACCCAAGGGTATCTGACATGGCTTAACGACTTCCATTGCGCATGGACTTTACGAAAGCCGATTACGCACATGAGTTTAAAAATCGAATTTAATCACCAGGTCAAAGAGTCCTGGAGTTTTTGAAAATGATCCTGGTGTGTGCGGGCGGCTCCCGCCAGATCCCGGTCGGGCTGTCTGCGCTTGCGCGGGAACTGACTTCCGTTTCCGGCACCCTACTCCGTTACGTAATGCACAACAAAGCCGTCTTCACCAAACACTACATGGATATCATTGAAGAGGAGCTGAGTAAAGCATAAGTTTAATTTTCTATCTTAAATTCAGCACGTAAAGAATAAAATTGGTAATCTTCTTCCGTAACCATTTGAATATAAATGTCGTGCCCAGATGATTGAATTGAATATTATTGAAATAGTCGACCATTTCATGAAATGGTTGTATACAATTTCATGAAATAGTCTAACCTAACCAAATCATGAAGTGATCAATTCTATGATCTGGGCACGATATATATATATATATATATATATATATAGCTGGTAAAGAATATCTATACCACTTCACCTCTAAATGACGTCGTAACAACGGATTCGGCATCTTTGGAAAATTGAAGTGTCAAAGCCAACGTCAAGTTTAGATACATCCGGCGACGTGACGTCATTTAGAGGATGTTTAGAGGTCAAGTGGCAACTATAAAATATTATGTTGGTATTTTTTTATTAATTGCTTCAAATAGCCTGATCTTTAAAATACTTATATTATTATATACAATGGCAAAAAGCTTTACATACCGAATTATGGGAAAATAAAGAGATATTGGTTAAATATCGTTTAACCCGACGGTGCTTGAAGTAGATTTCTGGGCGGGAGGGGTAACGGATGTCGTCACAACACGAATACGAATTTCATAATCATACGAATTGATTAAAATTGGCAGTGCTGTTACACCATCTGTCACATCTGCCGCAGGTACCTCTAGTAGACCTGTAAATATAAGTTTATCACAAAAAAAAATAAAGAGATAAAAATCAAATATTCAAATAGCCTAACAGCTCATTGAAGCGTAAATTCTGCGACTAAACCAATGCAAAAACTTTGTTTTTTTTTTACTACCATTTAAATATGTATTGTATAAATATTTAGAGTGGATTCCGATTATTCCACAGTCATAGACAATATTTTTACCTTAATTCCTAAAAACATGATATTTTACACAATGTTTTTTCTACATTCAAATACAGAATTAATTTTAAGAACTAATGACTAACCTTTACTCGTAGCAGTAAGCATTTATTGTGATTGTCACTTACTAATTAATTTATCGAATATTTTGGTGTCGGTATTAAATAATTACAGTACGGCCGTTTTAACTTGGCTTCTCTGAATATAGACTTCGCCTGCGCAAACTCCCTCGTACCGCCAAATGGTCGCTAAAAATGTTATTGCACAGCCATTTGCAAAACCGCAGAGCTGCCAAGTTGAAACAGCCGTAGGTACTGTACCTAACCTCTATTAAAAATAATTTCCATGACTGTTAAATGGCCTAGTCAAAGTGACGGTGCTTTTTACTGAGTAGAAATTGTATTAGATAATTTTTATTTATCGTACGTCATAAGGTCATCAGCCCCCCTAGCCAAGTGGCATTGTACAATCTAATCGAATGTTCTTTTCAAAGACGTTTAAAGAAAAAGTTTCCTCTCCTATAGACTGCTAATGTTCTAAAAACACTATGGAAACAACTTCAACCAAAAATCGGGGCGCGGGGGGCGAAGTATGAGATGACGTACTTAATGTCTATCAATTTACCAATAGTATTTGAAGAACATTTTGTGTTCGGCCAATCAGAAAGCTCACTTATTATTGTACTTTTGAATTTGCTCCAATAGTGACGGACTAGTGAAGTAATCATATACCACACAATCGATATCGATAAATGCTGCAACCTTAAGAATAGCAGACTTTGTCAGTTTGGTATATTTGCAAGTAGAAGAAGATTGAAGTATAAAGTCAGGCTGAAAATGTTTAGTTCGAATTGTGGAATGTGTTAAGAGAAACAAATTTTCAGCCTTGCCTGTAGATTTAACCAAATTTTTTTTTTAGGTTGGGATCTCTTGTAAATCTGAAAATCATTTATTATTTCAGTTCTATATTTGATAAAAATATAGCCAAGTCTATCGACATAAAATTATTGATCTATCGATATTTTATACTTTTTGTCAAGCACTAAGGAAATATTAATGGATATAAATTCAATTATTTAAATATATTTTTGTGGTGTAGTTTGAATAGGAAAATACTAAATGGTGATAGGTAATGCATGAATAGGATTTCTGCGAATTTACTGTAGAGTTTCCGCACCACACAACAACGCAAGCGGGCATATTTTTGTCAAAACCGAGAGCTTGTTTCGATCTGACTTCCAATATGGCACTGTGTTGTCAAACCAGCGGCCACGTCAAAATACGGTCTGTCAACCGAATGTTGGCGAGGATTCACTAGGTCTAGCTTTCCTACATTAGCACTCTATAGGAAAGAGAATGATTTTCTTCCAACCTCTTTGGTTCTTTTAGATTGACATGTATGGGATTGACAAAAGCACTTGCTAACGAGCGCTAATGCTAATGTCAATCCCATACATGTCAATCTAAAAGAACATTCGATTAGATTGTGCAATGCCACTTGGCTAGGGGGGCAGATAAGATAAAAAAAAACGAAATTAATGGTGTAACTTTATCTCATTTACACACCGTGTAATGAGTGGCTGTTGTAATTTGCCTTAATCAAAAACTGCCAATAACAAATAATTTTTAAGATATATTATGAAATATGGACTCAAAATAATGATTTATTTTCCTGCAATTATGACCACTATACACCTAAATGAATTAACCTAGACATAGTACATAAAATAACAGTCTAAAAATATATATGTTGTGTATTCGATAAATTTGGCTGTGTCACAGATTAAAATAATAGTTACAAGTAGGCTGTGCGGAATATTAATTAAATCGTGATATCAGACTGTATTTTTGTAATCTTATGTCAAATGTATCATGAAACGCCAATCTAAAAGTAATAAAATTTATTTTTTTTGTAATGAAAATAAAATGAATTAGATGTTTTTTTTTGCAGTTCTTATTTGATGAAAATTATGATAATTTTAGTGTGCGTGAGTGCGATTTTGCTTATTTATGTTTAAGTTGCGGCTTTTCAAATTACACAAAATCACTGTTACTGTAGGGGGTAAACGCCTACAAGTGCTGATAGATGATAAGTTGATGATAATAGGGGCGAGTAGATACTCAAATGATAAATGATAAACAACAACTACTCGCGACGAGTGCTTTATTACCACTATTACATTATAAAAATAATCTATAATAAATAGTTGAAAAATGCTGACTCGCACCACGGCTCTTTATTTGTAAAACATCAATAAACTGTACAGCTGACTGTACATATTGCCGAGGGCAAAAGAAAATTAAATAGAAAAAACTATAAATCAATAATAAGTTGAGCCATAAAAAAGCTTAAGAAATATGATAAGTAAATGTAAACAGTAAACATTTAAGTAAGTAAAAATTTGATTATGATAATCTTAAATAAATGATAGAAAATCAAGAACACAACTTATTAACTTAAGTAACATGACACTATATAAAATTAAATGCTTATAAACTAGTCACTTTCACTTAAAGGGACGTCGAAATGGATCGACTGAACTGCAGAGGATGAAGTACTCTTGTTTCTTCGCATTGGTTCTGGTCTCGTTTCTGCTTTCCCCATCTCCAATCCTGCTTCCAGGGTTGCCTGTTGCCTTCGCCTTCGCCTGACCCATATGATTATCGTTATAAGACCCGTAAGAATGGCTGCGCCCACCAAGGAGTACAACACGCTGTACTGATGCACGTCATGCACAGTGAGCTGCTGCGACGATTGCTGTTTGAGCTCTTCAATTTGTGCCCTCAGCTGGTTCCAAACGGCGGTGTGATCATCCGGCACCAGCGAGGGACCGTAAGTGGGCACGCTAGTGTTGACGATGTCATTCACAATAGATAGATGTGGGAGCTCAGAGTCGTCCATCTCTTTGTTTACATGATTGATGAAATTCTTATGGGAGTAAATCTTAAATGTGTCTCCCATAAGCGTGCAACCTTGACATAGGCTGATAATGCCATTTCCCGACAATGTTATTAACTCTGTAGCACGTGCGCTTAAAATGCGCACGGTGCATTTCCCACAACATGAGTAGAGCCAGTCACTTGCGCGACGTAACTTGATCCATTTATTATCGCCGCACTTCGACTGTCTGTAGGTACAGGGCGATGATCCCATGTTGTTTATTTTGACGTCGCAAATTGATTGTCCTGTCCTGAAGTTATAAATAGGTTTGTCAATAGGACACAATATCTTCTGCGAAAATGCATGAAGGCACGCTTGTAGATCGTTTTCGGTTAAGAATAAAACCAGATCTCTTCTTAAGTTGAATGCTAGATACGGATACGTAGATGTAACTTGATATTCTTCCTCTTTCCGTTGCAGTGTAATTATTTTATCCATTTCATAGGTCTCAGTGCTTATTAATGGAATCTTGATCTCCATGATGAGGTAATCATCGTAGACTCGGGCGAAAACTTTTAACAGCTTGTATAAGCTTCTGATATTTGACTGCTCAACAGGTACCGTAAGATCGCTCGGTATCGTCCGTATGATGATGTTTATTTGAGATTCCAGTTGCTCAGGAGGGAAGAGGTGAGTATCTATACGGCCATGATATATGTCGGTAATGACATCGAGCAGACTTTGTTGAATACGATGCATGTTTGATAATGCCACACTGGCTGCCAGCGCCGATGACGTCATGTAGAGACCGTACTGCGTTTCGGATTGCACGGAGTTTATTTCATGTAATACACCTTTTATTTGGTGATTCATGTACAGGAACTGTTTATTCATAATAGCTTCATTGCGTTGTATGATATTATATTCTGATTCAATGACGAGAGTTTGATTTCGGAGGAGAGTTTGGAGATGATTTTCGTTTTGTGCTACTTTTTCTATATCTTGCTTGTACTGTTGAGCAAATTTGTCATCCAATACTCCAAATAAATAGCTAGCCAGATTTCCCACGCCATTCACTAACCCTCTCTTGTGTCTGTTGTTATTATTTCGCAGTATAGAGTTGTAATGTTGCATTTCAGTTAAATCGTGCTGTAGTTGCAATATGATACCTGTGTATGGCATTCTTGAATTTTGATGGCACATTTTCTGACATAAATTATCCAGCTGCTTAATATAGGTTTCCAAATCTGCAAACCCTTGCCAGTACGTTGACATATTATAATAAACAATTAACTTCCACTCGTCCTTGATATGCTGAAGTTCCGATATTTTATCGAAGAAGAGATTCTGCTGATTAGTGACTGACGTGACATTATACGTCATCGATGCTTGTTGCGTGCTTGGTGATATCAACGTCATAAATAGGACTAGCGCAGATATGAAGAGTGTTTTCAAAGAAATTTTCCGAGTGTTTCGCTGCCTTCGTGCGGTATTCTGATCAGCTGCCGTAGCGGTAGATTCAATTGAAGTTGTATTCTGCTGCGTGCTGCTAGAAAGCGTTCTCTCTTGATTTTCTTGTAGAGGTAGTATGATTAATTTATTTACAGGTCGTTTGATGACGTTAGTTGCCGTCTTTAGTGATACAACCCTGACGCATCCATCTAGGCCAGGATGAAGAGCATAAACTCGTGCCATTGCCCACTTACCGGGCGGCATATTATCTTCTTTGATGATGACCAAGTCGTCTATTTTAAGGTTTTCCTTGGTAGTACGCCATTTTGTTCTAGACTGCAGCTGTTGTAGATACTCCGTGGACCACTTCTTCCAGAATTGCTTGTTTATAGATTGAACTAAATGCCAGCGTGTAGATAAACTGATATGACCCGGGTCCGTCTGCGGTCGGGATAGTAACGAACTACCGATGAGGAAGTGCCCAGGGGTGAGATAAAAATCGTCTGGACTCTCGGTGAGTGTACAGAGTGGCCTTGAATTGAGGCATGCTTCTATCTGATACAGCAACGTGGAGAACTCTTCATACGTCAGTTTTTGATCTCCAATGAAGCGTTTGAGATGATATTTTACGCTCTTCACAGCGGCTTCCCATAAACCTCCTGCATTTGGCCACACGGGAGCGTTGAAGTGCCAAGTGATGCCCATATTGGTGATATCATTGATAATGTCTGGATTTATTGCTTGCATGATCTCATTATACTCCTGTTTCAGAAGACGTGCAGCGCCCACAAAATTGGTACCATTATCGCTGTAGATATTTTTCGGTGTCCCGCGCCTGGAACACAATCTTCTAAATGATGCAAGGAAGGATGCTGTGCTGAGATCAGAAACCAATTCCAGGTGTACTGCCTTGGTTGCTAAACAAACGTAGACTGCTATATATCCTTTCGTGGTCTTTATGCCTCTCCCTTTGTTCGCCTTTATATCAATATGTCCAGTAAAATCGATACCAACATTAGTAAAGGGCCGGGAGGGTGTTATTCTAGGCTTAGGCATGTCAGCCATGAGTTGCTGATAGGTGTCCTGGCTAAATCTTCGGCACTTAATACAGGATCTAAGCTGCTTTTTAACGCTGCTGGTGCCGCTTAGTAGCCAATACGTTTCTCTGATAAACGATAAGGTAAGTCGTGGCCCGCCGTGAAGGGTGTAGATGTGAGCTTGATGAATGATCAACACAGCCAGACGACTTCCCGGTGCTATTATAATGGGGTGCTTTGCAGCGTAAGTGATATTTGCTCTTTCAAGGCGCCCGCCTACTCTCAAGATCCCGTAAGTATCCAGAAATGGTCGTAGACAGGCTAGTCTGCTGCTGCTGCGGACGTGACCCTTCTTCCTAAGCTGATTTATATCTTCATTAAAATGAATATCTTGTGCTAGTTTTATAATAAGGTTTGACGCAGTTTGCAATTCCTCTGTGGTCAATGCACTTCTTGCTAGACATGCACTTTTGTTATGCAAGCGCGCTAAGTAACGCGACACCCAGGCCACTGTCCGTACTACTTTCGTAAATGAATTGAATTTATTTAGTAATTCAATTATAAGTGGCGCTTGTGATTGACATAAGGCTATTTGCACACTAGATTTTTTAATTTCAACTGACGGACTTTCATATTTTGTGGTGGTGTGGATACTAGGATCGAAGTTAAGAATCCATTCTGGACCTTCCCACCATATGCGATGTTTGGATAAATTTTCAGATGTCAATCCACGCGTTGCACAGTCCGCTGCATTATCAGAGGACTTCACATGACGCCAACATGATACTGGAATGATAGTAGTTATTTTATGAACTCGATTCGCCACGAACTGTTTCCATTTTGATACATCTCCATGTAGCCAGCCCAATACGACCATAGAGTCAGTCCAAGCGTTGATTCTGATACTCTCGGAAGAAAGTATTTGAAGAACTTTCTCCATTAATTGTGATAGCAACAATGCACCTAGTAACTCTAATCTAGGTAAAGTGATTGCCTTATTGAGTGGTGCGACCTTTGTTTTTGCCGTCACAAGCCTCGATGAGTACTCGCCTTTATCATTCTGTGCTACTATGTATATTGCACATGAATAAGCCTTTTCTGAGGCATCGCAAAAACCATGTATTTGAATGCTCTTTTCTGTTTGACCTAGATATCTCGGTATGGAAAAAATGTTGATATTTCTTAGATCTTCTCGCAGTTTTAGCCATTCCGATAATATATCTGATGGTAGCTCTTCGTCCCAGGCTAAGCTTCTAGTCCAAGTTATTTGGAATAGTATTTTTGCTCTGATAGTGAGCGGTGATAACCAGCCGATGGGATCATAGATTTTTGATATGTCTGATAAAAGTTGACGCTTTGTATATGGCTTATTGGTGTCTCGACTTTCTATTTTACTATCGAATTTAAACACGTCATTTGAAGGTATCCATCGAAGACCCAATGTTTTACGAGATTCCGAGTCCTTGAACTCAAAGGGGGCGTTTAGTTGCTCTGGCTGGAGACATTCAGTAAGTTTGGGTTCGTTGCTGGACCATTTCCTCAAATTCATGCCAGCTCCTCTTAGTACCTCTACTAATTCCTTTTGTAATTGCCTCGCGTTTTGAATGTTGTTGCTGCCTCCTAATAAATCATCCATATAAAAAGATGACTGTAGAGAAGATGATGCTAATTTATAAGTATCTGCATTATCAATTCCTATTTGTTTTAGTGTTCTCATAGCTAAGAAGGGGGCCGCTCTTGTACCGTATGTAACGGTAGTTAGGTGATATTCGCGAAGTAGGCTACGTGGGGAGTCTCTCCATAAGATGGATTGAAGATGCTGATCTTGAGGTCTGACCATAATCTGCCGGAACATTTTTTCCACATCCGCAGTGATAACATATTTGTACTGTCTCCATTTTAAGATGAGAGTTTGAAGATCTTGTTGAAGATTCGGCCCACAGTACATTAAATCATTTAAGCTACGCCCAGATGACGTCTTAGACGACGCATTGAATACAACACGTAAGGCTGTAGTGGTGGAATCTGCTTTTAGTACACCATGGTGCGGTAAGTAACATGCTGTCTTGTCTTGCTGTGTGACCTCCCGCATGTGACCTAATTCCTGATACTCGTCCATGAATTTGCGATAGCTGTCTGCTACTGAAGGATTTTTACTCACCTTCTTTTCTTGCTGAATAAATTGCGCTAGTGCTTTTGGTCTGGATGATCCAATTTCTTGCTCATAGTTGGGTTTCATGGGTAATGCTACTTGATATCTCCCAGAGTCCAGCCTTCTAGTTGTCGACTGATAGTACTCCTCACAGTATTGATCGTCTGTTGATAGCGTCGAAGAGCAGTCATATATATCTTCAACCTCCCAAAATTTTGAGATATTATCTATGTTATTGATGACTACGTTGCATGAATAAATCTTCATACCGCCTGAAAGTATCCACCCTAGCTTAGTCTGCTGAGCGATAGGAGACTGAGGTGGGCCTTTGACAAGGCCATTCATGATAATATCTGAGTACACACTGGCATCCAAAAGTAGATCAATTTGCTTTGATATGTTGTAATCAGGATCTGCCAGTCTTGTGTGTTGTAAATGTGGCCAAGATTGCTTTTTAAACGATGCATTAGGTAAGTTATTAATTACTCGTGATACAACTAGCGCCTCTGTTGTAAAATGATAGTCGTTGTAAATAGATGCACAGTCGAGTGAAACTAAACCTTTGCTTTGCTTTTGTGAGGAGCCGATGCCTGATACTGCTGCCTGATAATACTGCCTTTTCAGCCCTAATAATTGGGCGGCATTTTCCGAAATAAGTGATATTTGAGACCCTTGATCTAAAAGGGCTCTCAAGTTGATATAGCTGCCATCTGAAGACTTGATATTTAGTGATACAGTAGTCAAAAGAACTTCTTCATTATCACTCGCAACATAATTGACATTATGGTTTGCTGCTTTGGAGTCTGATGACACAGATGCTTGAGCTTGGGCACGTGAGTCACCTGAACTCGTAGAGGGCAACGGCATTCGAACTGCAGCGTCATGAATCAATGTATTGTGATCGCCGTTGCATTCCTTGCACCTTTTAGTAGAAATACATTTATTTTCATAATGTCTGTATAGGCAGTTTTGGCAAACATTATGTTTCGCAATCGTTCGCAACTGCGCCTCCGCTGGTTGATTTAGGAAGCGTTTACATTGGTACAATTCATGCGGTGATTTACACACAGGACAAATCCTTTTCGTGTGTGTTGCTACTGCTTGATATTTTTTATAAAATGGAGTGTTGGTTTCACGGTTGTTGATATTGCCATTTTGATATTTTTTGAGAGGCTGGGTCTGCTTGTTTGACGGTGCTGCTGCATTTCTCTCTTTTCTACTGACTGATTCCAGAGCCATAAACTTATTCTCGAGAAACCGCATAAATTCTGCATATGACGCCAGATCTCGAGGTGATTGACGTGATTCCATGTAGTCAGTAAGAGTTTCATCATCCAATTTCTTTGACAAAAGATGAACTAAGAGTGGATCCCAGGTGGTGACGTTTATTCCTAGGTTTTGTATGCCGTTAATACATTCTGCTGTAGTATCATGTAATTTCTTAAGTGCATATAATGACTGCTTATAAATCGACGGCTGACTAAGAAAAACTTCCATCTGCGTTGAAAATAAGATCTGTGGGTTATTGTAACGATGAGTCAGAATATCCCAAGCCGTATCGTAATTTTCGGCTGAAATATTAAGATGCTGAATAAGTCGCTCCGCTTCTCCCTTGACCTTCCCTTTAAGATGCTGCATTTTTTGTGCTTGACTGAGACACCTGTTGTTGTGAATGGTTTCCAGAAACAGATCAAAAAAAGAAGGCCACTGAGTGTAGTTACCAGAGAACGTAGGAATCTCTAGTTTAGGTGTTGCTTGCTGTAGATGGGTAGTAGAACTTAATTTTTTGTTCAACTCCCTTTTGATATAGAGATAGCGCTCTTCCGCGTCTAAAAACTGTTCTTCATAAGTTTTATTGCTACCCCGTAACTGATTGTCTATGCGCAGATGAAAAGTATCGATTACCTTCCAGAGATTTTGCAAATTTTGAAGTCCATCCTCGATCTCCCACTTTTCCTCCAAGTTATCGATATCGATTCTGTTGATTAATCGATTCAGAGCTCGAATATTAGTTTCTTGTTGATTGACGAGATCCTCGCCTTGAACGGTGTATTCTTCAAATTTAGGTGTTGAAAAAGATGGCAACTTCTGCGGTTTATATGATGAAATCATAAATCTGGTCTTTTGGTAATATTCTTTCATGTATCCATAGATGTTTTGCGCAAAATATTCATACTGCTTATCTTCAAATTCTGCAAGCTTACTGTGATTTTCCTCAAACTCCTTCCACAGAGTATCCAGTGTGATTAACCGATTCTGAATATATTCAGTGGTCTTTCTGCTAGAAGCATCCTTACGGAAGTTGATATTGACGCGCTCAATTTCTTTAGTAATTATACCTTGACGTTCAAAAATCGGGGTCATCTCCTCCATGATGATATATATATATTCTTTTTCTTCAGAGTAAAGTGCTTGATAGTAAATATGCTTGCTTGATAAAACTCAGTGTCTTTGCAGTCTCCAGCACGACTTTTACGCCTTCTCAATCCAACCGGTGAGACCCGCTTGTGGGAGGCCGGCGGACCGATTCGCAATCGCACTAAATTCTACAAACACTAAGCTCTCGTCTGCTTGACGAAGTTGATAAAATGAACTGCTGTAGATGTTCTTCCTGTTCACTGATTGAAAAGGCTCGAAGGACCAAAACATGTAGGGGGTAAACGCCTACAAGTGCTGATAGATGATAAGTTGATGATAATAGGGGCGAGTAGATACTCAAATGATAAATGATAAACAACAACTACTCGCGACGAGTGCTTTATTACCACTATTACATTATAAAAATAATCTATAATAAATAGTTGAAAAATGCTGACTCGCACCACGGCTCTTTATTTGTAAAACATCAATAAACTGTACAGCTGACTGTACAGTTACATATCTACCTATCCATTTTTTACGACTTGAGTATCTATTATGAAGTTGTTACTATTTAACCTAATAAGACTTGAAGTCTACCAAGAAATAAGATGTAATATTTATAGAATTTTGTATTTATTTAAACAAAACGGGAACAATTCGTTTTACATTTCCAATGTTGTTTTTTGTATGTAATCAAGTGAAGTACTAATAAAATATTGCTGTAACAATGTACGACTTTTCTTTTTTCTGATGCCTACCCATAAAGTTTGACAACTTATGGTCAATTTTTGCTTACACCTAACTAGAGGCTATTGCAAAAAATTAAGTAAATCCCAAAAAAATGTAACCGTGAAGTTAGAAGCATGATTATACAATTGAGCTCGATTATAATAGGATTAATAGGACTCGATTCGCAGACCAATTCCTAATTTTAAGTAAGCCTATCCTTCTCCATAGAATACGAAAGAAAAAGGACAGAAACAAACCATAGATTATAGATGTCAAACATGTAAAAACCAACTCATTTGAACCTTAAGAACATGCTTATCTGTTCTCTACTCATGACCTTGTTACATCGTCGCTAAAATTGCTAATTATTAATTTTAGCTGGTCTGCCCAATATTAAACAACTCGTCCTAAATAGTGCCCGAAGCAAATAAATAGTGATATCATACTTTCGGAGATATTCAGGTCATTCTCTGAGTTGGCTATCTTGACGTCAAGATAGCAGGCTCATCTCAGTACACAAACCACTGCTCTTTTTATGAACCATATTCCAAAAAATCTTCGTAAATATGGTCTACTTAGGCCCTGGTCACACAGCTTTAGGTTGGGCGTTTTCGGTCCACTTACAACGACTTTCGATACATAGTAACTTTTACTCTACCGTTCTTAGTAGGAAATCGCTCGAGTCCTCGGCTACTACCACACCCAGTGGCGGATTACCCATAAGGCAAACTAGGCATGTGCCTAGGGGCGCAAGGGTACAAAAGGGCGCGCGGGCGGAATTGTAAAATAAAGAATAATATATACCTAGTTATTTTTCCGTGGCCCCCATCTCAAAGCGTTTTCCTAAGTCGCGGTACATCTGTTTCGGTCAAACTATAGTACGAGTTATTTTCAATATATGGGCGCCGATGAGATGCTTGCCTACGGCGCTCTCAACGTTTAATCCGTCTCTGACCACACCCTTATATTTTACGACACCATGTGTGAGGAAAGACCCTTAGCTCAGCAGTAGGCTGTTACGGGTTGACGATGACAATTAAATTAACAGAAATGTCGTCTCAGTATTTATTTAAATCGCTTTACATAATGTCATAACTTAATAAGCATACGTTAGTCCGAGCCGCTGTGACGCGAAGACGCGCTCGACGCCGACCCACTGCGGGAGCCCTGGAACAGATTTCAGAATGGGGTTGTGTCCTGCCTAGTCAAATCAGTTACTTTTTTTGTACTGTCAAAACGGTGTGACGTCATAGTTTCTAGTACTTAATTGCAACACTTTTTTTGATTGTTTTATTATTTTTAAATTTTCTTTAATTGTAGGTGTTTTGGGATAATCTTTTTAATGAATGACTACTCGCAATTTAATTTCGATGCTGTCAACTACCCAATTGAATCCTACTATATATAATATTATAAACGCGAAAGTTTGTTTGGATGGATGTCTGGATGTATGGATGTCTGGATGGATGTTTGTTCCTCTTTCACGCAAAAACTACCGAACGGATTTTGATAAAACTTTGCAGTTCTATAGCTTATACACCAGAATAACATATAGGCTATATTTTATCTCCGTATTCCTACGGGAACGGGAACTACGCGGGTGAAACCGCGGG
>CAWLCF010000008.1:0-27117 GCA_963855545.1 Ethmia dodecea | reverse complement strand
TATAAATTTTTCGGCAACAATATCGAACAAGTTTTCTTCAGTAGGCAGTGAGACTCCATTGCCCGCGCCTTTTGACATATTTTTTCCCGCGAAATTCCCACGGGAAACCTTGATATTAATTTTATTCTAAATTTTTGTTTGCAAAAAACTGTTTTTTGTAATTTATTCAAAATTTTTATACCTGGCTGGGTCCATTTCTCTTCATAATCACCTCCCTTTCGACGAGACCTTTCCAACGAGCCCTCGCGCTCCCGCCTGGGACGTCTGGAACGCAAAAATTGCGGATTTTTAGGACAAACCGAGGTTTCTTGGTAAGTAACAAAATTTCAAAAAACATTGCATACTGAAGCCAAATATTGTCCGATTTCAGAAATTTTTTCGCTTAAACCTATTATTTTTTAGTCATACATCTGGCCCATAGTGAATTTTGGAAAAACCACCCTTCAAAAAACTACCCCCCATACAAAATTTTCAAATATTAACACTTTTTAATTCTTATAAATTTTTCGGCAACAATATCGAACAAGTTTTCTTCAGTAGGCAGTGAGACTCCATTGCCCGCGCCTTTTGACATATTTTTTCCCGCGAAATTCCCACGGGAAACCTTGATATTAATTTTATTCTAAATTTTTGTTTGCAAAAAACTGTTTTTTGTAATTTATTCAAAATTTTTATACCTGGCTGGGTCCATTTCTCTTCATAATCACCTCCCTTTCGACGAGACCTTTCCAACGAGCCCTCGCGCTCCCGCCTGGGACGTCTGGAACGCAAAAAATTGCGGATTTTTAGGACAAACCGAGGTTTCTTGGTAAGTAACAAAATTTCAAAAAACATTGCATACTGAAGCCAAATATTGTCCGATTTCAGAAATTTTTTCGCTTAAACCTATTATTTTTTAGTCATACATCTGGCCCATAGTGAATTTTGGAAAAACCACCCTTCAAAAAACTACCCCCCATACAAAATTTTCAAATATTAACACTTTTTAATTCTTATAAATTTTTCGGCAACAATATCGAACAAGTTTTCTTCAGTAGGCAGTGAGACTCCATTGCCCGCGCCTTTTGACATATTTTTTCCCGCGAAATTCCCACGGGAAACCTTGATATTAATTTTATTCTAAATTTTTGTTTGCAAAAAACTGTTTTTTGTAATTTATTCAAAATTTTTATACCTGGCTGGGTCCATTTCTCTTCATAATCACCTCCCTTTCGACGAGACCTTTCCAACGAGCCCTCGCGCTCCCGCCTGGGACGTCTGGAACGCAAAAAATTGCGGATTTTTAGGACAAACCGAGGTTTCTTGGTAAGTAACAAAATTTCAAAAAACATTGCATACTGAAGCCAAATATTGTCCGATTTCAGAAATTTTTTCGCTTAAACCTATTATTTTTTAGTCATACATCTGGCCCATAGTGAATTTTGGAAAAACCACCCTTCAAAAAACTACCCCCCATACAAAATTTTCAAATATTAACACTTTTTAATTCTTATAAATTTTTCGGCAACAATATCGAACAAGTTTTCTTCAGTAGGCAGTGAGACTCCATTGCCCGCGCCTTTTGACATATTTTTTCCCGCGAAATTCCCACGGGAAACCTTGATATTAATTTTATTCTAAATTTTTGTTTGCAAAAAACTGTTTTTTGTAATTTATTCAAAATTTTTATACCTGGCTGGGTCCATTTCTCTTCATAATCACCTCCCTTTCGACGAGACCTTTCCAACGAGCCCTCGCGCTCCCGCCTGGGACGTCTGGAACGCAAAAAATTGCGGATTTTTAGGACAAACCGAGGTTTCTTGGTAAGTAACAAAATTTCAAAAAACATTGCATACTGAAGCCAAATATTGTCCGATTTCAGAAATTTTTTCGCTTAAACCTATTATTTTTTAGTCATACATCTGGCCCATAGTGAATTTTGGAAAAACCACCCTTCAAAAAACTACCCCCCATACAAAATTTTCAAATATTAACACTTTTTAATTCTTATAAATTTTTCGGCAACAATATCGAACAAGTTTTCTTCAGTAGGCAGTGAGACTCCATTGCCCGCGCCTTTTGACATATTTTTTCCCGCGAAATTCCCACGGGAAACCTTGATATTAATTTTATTCTAAATTTTTGTTTGCAAAAAACTGTTTTTTGTAATTTATTCAAAATTTTTATACCTGGCTGGGTCCATTTCTCTTCATAATCACCTCCCTTTCGACGAGACCTTTCCAACGAGCCCTCGCGCTCCCGCCTGGGACGTCTGGAACGCAAAAAATTGCGGATTTTTAGGACAAACCGAGGTTTCTTGGTAAGTAACAAAATTTCAAAAAACATTGCATACTGAAGCCAAATATGTCCGATTTCAGAAATTTTTCGCTTAAACCTATTATTTTTTAGTCATACATCTGGCCCATAGTGAATTTTGGAAAAACCACCCTTCAAAAAACTACCCCCATACAAAATTTTCAAATATTAACACTTTTTAATTCTTATAAATTTTTCGGCAACAATATCGAACAAGTTTTCTTCAGTAGGCAGTGAGACTCCATTGCCCGCGCCTTTTGACATATTTTTTCCCGCGAAATTCCCACGGGAAACCTTGATATTAATTTTATTCTAAATTTTTGTTTGCAAAAAACTGTTTTTTGTAATTTATTCAAAATTTTTATACCTGGCTGGGTCATTTCTCTTCATAATCACCTCCCTTTCGACGAGACCTTTCCAACGAGCCCTCGCGCTCCCGCCTGGGACGTCTGGAACGCAAAAATTGCGGATTTTTAGGACAAACCGAGGTTTCTTGGTAAGTAACAAAATTTCAAAAAACATTGCATACTGAAGCCAAATATTGTCCGATTTCAGAAATTTTTTCGCTTAAACCTATTATTTTTTAGTCATACATCTGGCCCATAGTGAATTTTGGAAAAACCACCCTTCAAAAAACTACCCCCCATACAAAATTTTCAAATATTAACACTTTTTAATTCTTATAAATTTTTCGGCAACAATATCGAACAAGTTTTCTTCAGTAGGCAGTGAGACTCCATTGCCCGCGCCTTTTGACATATTTTTTCCCGCGAAATTCCCACGGGAAACCTTGATATTAATTTTATTCTAAATTTTTGTTTGCAAAAACTGTTTTTTGTAATTTATTCAAAATTTTTATACCTGGCTGGGTCCATTTCTCTTCATAATCACCTCCCTTTCGACGAGACCTTTCCAACGAGCCCTCGCGCTCCCGCCTGGGACGTCTGGAACGCAAAAAATTGCGGATTTTTAGGACAAACCGAGGTTTCTTGGTAAGTAACAAAATTTCAAAAAACATTGCATACTGAAGCCAAATATTGTCCGATTTCAGAAATTTTTTCGCTTAAACCTATTATTTTTTAGTCATACATCTGGCCCATAGTGAATTTTGGAAAAACCACCCTTCAAAAAACTACCCCCCATACAAAATTTTCAAATATTAACACTTTTTAATTCTTATAAATTTTTCGGCAACAATATCGAACAAGTTTTCTTCAGTAGGCAGTGAGACTCCATTGCCCGCGCCTTTTGACATATTTTTTCCCGCGAAATTCCCACGGGAAACCTTGATATTAATTTTATTCTAAATTTTTGTTTGCAAAAAACTGTTTTTTGTAATTTATTCAAAATTTTTATACCTGGCTGGGTCCATTTCTCTTCATAATCACCTCCCTTTCGACGAGACCTTTCCAACGAGCCCTCGCGCTCCCGCCTGGGACGTCTGGAACGCAAAAAATTGCGGATTTTTAGGACAAACCGAGGTTTCTTGGTAAGTAACAAAATTTCAAAAAACATTGCATACTGAAGCCAAATATTGTCCGATTTCAGAAATTTTTTCGCTTAAACCTATTATTTTTTAGTCATACATCTGGCCCATAGTGAATTTTGGAAAAACCACCCTTCAAAAAACTACCCCCCATACAAAATTTTCAAATATTAACACTTTTTAATTCTTATAAATTTTTCGGCAACAATATCGAACAAGTTTTCTTCAGTAGGCAGTGAGACTCCATTGCCCGCGCCTTTTGACATATTTTTTCCCGCGAAATTCCCACGGGAAACCTTGATATTAATTTTATTCTAAATTTTTGTTTGCAAAAAACTGTTTTTTGTAATTTATTCAAAATTTTTATACCTGGCTGGGTCCATTTCTCTTCATAATCACCTCCCTTTCGACGAGACCTTTCCAACGAGCCCTCGCGCTCCCGCCTGGGACGTCTGGAACGCAAAAAATTGCGGATTTTTAGGACAAACCGAGGTTTCTTGGTAAGTAACAAAATTTCAAAAAACATTGCATACTGAAGCCAAATATTGTCCGATTTCAGAAATTTTTTCGCTTAAACCTATTATTTTTTAGTCATACATCTGGCCCATAGTGAATTTTGGAAAAACCACCCTTCAAAAAACTACCCCCCATACAAAATTTTCAAATATTAACACTTTTTAATTCTTATAAATTTTTCGGCAACAATATCGAACAAGTTTTCTTCAGTAGGCAGTGAGACTCCATTGCCCGCGCCTTTTGACATATTTTTTCCCGCGAAATTCCCACGGGAAACCTTGATATTAATTTTATTCTAAATTTTTGTTTGCAAAAAACTGTTTTTTGTAATTTATTCAAAATTTTTATACCTGGCTGGGTCCATTTCTCTTCATAATCACCTCCCTTTCGACGAGACCTTTCCAACGAGCCCTCGCGCTCCCGCCTGGGACGTCTGGAACGCAAAAAATTGCGGATTTTTAGGACAAACCGAGGTTTCTTGGTAAGTAACAAAATTTCAAAAAACATTGCATACTGAAGCCAAATATTGTCCGATTTCAGAAATTTTTTCGCTTAAACCTATTATTTTTTAGTCATACATCTGGCCCATAGTGAATTTTGGAAAAACCACCCTTCAAAAAACTACCCCCCATACAAAATTTTCAAATATTAACACTTTTTAATTCTTATAAATTTTTCGGCAACAATATCGAACAAGTTTTCTTCAGTAGGCAGTGAGACTCCATTGCCCGCGCCTTTTGACATATTTTTTCCCGCGAAATTCCCACGGGAAACCTTGATATTAATTTTATTCTAAATTTTTGTTTGCAAAAAACTGTTTTTTGTAATTTATTCAAAATTTTTATACCTGGCTGGGTCCATTTCTCTTCATAATCACCTCCCTTTCGACGAGACCTTTCCAACGAGCCCTCGCGCTCCCGCCTGGGACGTCTGGAACGCAAAAAATTGCGGATTTTTAGGACAAACCGAGGTTTCTTGGTAAGTAACAAAATTTCAAAAAACATTGCATACTGAAGCCAAATATTGTCCGATTTCAGAAATTTTTTCGCTTAAACCTATTATTTTTTAGTCATACATCTGGCCCATAGTGAATTTTGGAAAAACCACCCTTCAAAAAACTACCCCCCATACAAAATTTTCAAATATTAACACTTTTTAATTCTTATAAATTTTTCGGCAACAATATCGAACAAGTTTTCTTCAGTAGGCAGTGAGACTCCATTGCCCGCGCCTTTTGACATATTTTTTCCCGCGAAATTCCCACGGGAAACCTTGATATTAATTTTATTCTAAATTTTTGTTTGCAAAAAACTGTTTTTTGTAATTTATTCAAAATTTTTATACCTGGCTGGGTCCATTTCTCTTCATAATCACCTCCCTTTCGACGAGACCTTTCCAACGAGCCCTCGCGCTCCCGCCTGGGACGTCTGGAACGCAAAAAATTGCGGATTTTTAGGACAAACCGAGGTTTCTTGGTAAGTAACAAAATTTCAAAAAACATTGCATACTGAAGCCAAATATTGTCCGATTTCAGAAATTTTTTCGCTTAAACCTATTATTTTTTAGTCATACATCTGGCCCATAGTGAATTTTGGAAAAACCACCCTTCAAAAAACTACCCCCCATACAAAATTTTCAAATATTAACACTTTTTAATTCTTATAAATTTTTCGGCAACAATATCGAACAAGTTTTCTTCAGTAGGCAGTGAGACTCCATTGCCCGCGCCTTTTGACATATTTTTTCCCGCGAAATTCCCACGGGAAACCTTGATATTAATTTTATTCTAAATTTTTGTTTGCAAAAAACTGTTTTTTGTAATTTATTCAAAATTTTTATACCTGTGGCTGGGTCCATTTCTCTTCATAATCACCTCCCTTTCGACGAGACCTTTCCAACGAGCCCTCGCGCTCCCGCCTGGGACGTCTGGAACGCAAAAAATTGCGGATTTTTAGGACAAACCGAGGTTTCTTGGTAAGTAACAAAATTTCAAAAAACATTGCATACTGAAGCCAAATATTGTCCGATTTCAGAAATTTTTTCGCTTAAACCTATTATTTTTTAGTCATACATCTGGCCCATAGTGAATTTTGGAAAAACCACCCTTCAAAAAACTACCCCCCATACAAAATTTCAAATATTAACACTTTTTAATTCTTATAAATTTTTCGGCAACAATATCGAACAAGTTTTCTTCAGTAGGCAGTGAGACTCCATTGCCCGCGCCTTTTGACATATTTTTTCCCGCGAAATTCCCACGGGAAACCTTGATATTAATTTTATTCTAAATTTTTGTTTGCAAAAAACTGTTTTTTGTAATTTATTCAAAATTTTATACCTGGCTGGGTCCATTTCTCTTCATAATCACCTCCCTTTCGACGAGACCTTTCCAACGAGCCCTCGCGCTCCCGCCTGGGACGTCTGGAACGCAAAAAATTGCGGATTTTTAGGACAAACCGAGGTTTCTTGGTAAGTAACAAAATTTCAAAAAACATTGCATACTGAAGCCAAATATTGTCCGATTTCAGAAATTTTTTCGCTTAAACCTATTATTTTTTAGTCATACATCTGGCCCATAGTGAATTTTGGAAAAACCACCCTTCAAAAAACTACCCCCCATACAAAATTTTCAAATATTAACACTTTTTAATTCTTATAAATTTTTCGGCAACAATATCGAACAAGTTTTCTTCAGTAGGCAGTGAGACTCCATTGCCCGCGCCTTTTGACATATTTTTTCCCGCGAAATTCCCACGGGAAACCTTGATATTAATTTTATTCTAAATTTTTGTTTGCAAAAAACTGTTTTTTGTAATTTATTCAAAATTTTTATACCTGGCTGGGTCCATTTCTCTTCATAATCACCTCCCTTTCGACGAGACCTTTCCAACGAGCCCTCGCGCTCCCGCCTGGGACGTCTGGAACGCAAAAAATTGCGGATTTTTAGGACAAACCGAGGTTTCTTGGTAAGTAACAAAATTTCAAAAAACATTGCATACTGAAGCCAAATATTGTCCGATTTCAGAAATTTTTTCGCTTAAACCTATTATTTTTTAGTCATACATCTGGCCCATAGTGAATTTTGGAAAAACCACCCTTCAAAAAACTACCCCCCATACAAAATTTTCAAATATTAACACTTTTTAATTCTTATAAATTTTTCGGCAACAATATCGAACAAGTTTTCTTCAGTAGGCAGTGAGACTCCATTGCCCGCGCCTTTTGACATATTTTTTCCCGCGAAATTCCCACGGGAAACCTTGATATTAATTTTATTCTAAATTTTGTTTGCAAAAAACTGTTTTTTGTAATTTATTCAAAATTTTTATACCTGGCTGGGTCCATTTCTCTTCATAATCACCTCCCTTTCGACGAGACCTTTCCAACGAGCCCTCGCGCTCCCGCCTGGGACGTCTGGAACGCAAAAATTGCGGATTTTTAGGACAAACCGAGGTTTCTTGGTAAGTAACAAAATTTCAAAAAACATTGCATACTGAAGCCAAATATTGTCCGATTTCAGAAATTTTTTCGCTTAAACCTATTATTTTTTAGTCATACATCTGGCCCATAGTGAATTTTGGAAAAACCACCCTTCAAAAAACTACCCCCCATACAAAATTTTCAAATATTAACACTTTTTAATTCTTATAAATTTTTCGGCAACAATATCGAACAAGTTTTCTTCAGTAGGCAGTGAGACTCCATTGCCCGCGCCTTTTGACATATTTTTTCCCGCGAAATTCCCACGGGAAACCTTGATATTAATTTTATTCTAAATTTTTGTTTGCAAAAAACTGTTTTTGTAATTTATTCAAAATTTTTATACCTGGCTGGGTCCATTTCTCTTCATAATCACCTCCCTTTCGACGAGACCTTTCCAACGAGCCCTCGCGCTCCCGCCTGGGACGTCTGGAACGCAAAAAATTGCGGATTTTTAGGACAAACCGAGGTTTCTTGGTAAGTAACAAAATTTCAAAAAACATTGCATACTGAAGCCAAATATTGTCCGATTTCAGAAATTTTTTCGCTTAAACCTATTATTTTTTAGTCATACATCTGGCCCATAGTGAATTTTGGAAAAACCACCCTTCAAAAAACTACCCCCCATACAAAATTTTCAAATATTAACACTTTTTAATTCTTATAAATTTTTCGGCAACAATATCGAACAAGTTTTCTTCAGTAGGCAGTGAGACTCCATTGCCCGCGCCTTTTGACATATTTTTTCCCGCGAAATTCCCACGGGAAACCTTGATATTAATTTTATTCTAAATTTTTGTTTGCAAAAAACTGTTTTTTGTAATTTATTCAAAATTTTTATACCTGGCTGGGTCCATTTCTCTTCATAATCACCTCCCTTTCGACGAGACCTTTCCAACGAGCCTCGCGCTCCCGCCTGGGACGTCTGGAACGCAAAAAAATTGCGGATTTTTAGGACAAACCGAGGTTTCTTGGTAAGTAACAAAATTTCAAAAAACATTGCATACTGAAGCCAAATATTGTCCGATTTCAGAAATTTTTTTCGCTTAAACCTATTATTTTTAGTCATACATCTGGCCCATAGTGAATTTTGGAAAAACCACCCTTCAAAAAACTACCCCCCATACAAAATTTTCAAATATTAACACTTTTTAATTCTTATAAATTTTTCGGCAACAATATCGAACAAGTTTTCTTCAGTAGGCAGTGAGACTCCATTGCCCGCGCCTTTTGACATATTTTTTCCCGCGAAATTCCCACGGGAAACCTTGATATTAATTTTATTCTAAATTTTTGTTTGCAAAAAACTGTTTTTTGTAATTTATTCAAAATTTTTATACCTGGCTGGGTCCATTTCTCTTCATAATCACCTCCCTTTCGACGAGACCTTTCCAACGAGCCCTCGCGCTCCCGCCTGGGACGTCTGGAACGCAAAAAATTGCGGATTTTTAGGACAAACCGAGGTTTCTTGGTAAGTAACAAAATTTCAAAAAACATTGCATACTGAAGCCAAATATTGTCCGATTTCAGAAATTTTTTCGCTTAAACCTATTATTTTTTAGTCATACATCTGGCCCATAGTGAATTTTGGAAAAACCACCCTTCAAAAAACTACCCCCCATACAAAATTTTCAAATATTAACACTTTTTAATTCTTATAAATTTTTCGGCAACAATATCGAACAAGTTTTCTTCAGTAGGCAGTGAGACTCCATTGCCCGCGCCTTTTGACATATTTTTTCCCGCGAAATTCCCACGGGAAACCTTGATATTAATTTTATTCTAAATTTTTGTTTGCAAAAAACTGTTTTTTGTAATTTATTCAAAATTTTTATACCTGGCTGGGTCCATTTCTCTTCATAATCACCTCCCTTTCGACGAGACCTTTCCAACGAGCCCTCGCGCTCCCGCCTGGGACGTCTGGAACGCAAAAAATTGCGGATTTTTAGGACAAACCGAGGTTTCTTGGTAAGTAACAAAATTTCAAAAAACATTGCATACTGAAGCCAAATATTGTCCGATTTCAGAAATTTTTTCGCTTAAACCTATTATTTTTTAGTCATACATCTGGCCCATAGTGAATTTTGGAAAAACCACCCTTCAAAAAACTACCCCCCATACAAAATTTTCAAATATTAACACTTTTTAATTCTTATAAATTTTTCGGCAACAATATCGAACAAGTTTTCTTCAGTAGGCAGTGAGACTCCATTGCCCGCGCCTTTTGACATATTTTTTCCCGCGAAATTCCCACGGGAAACCTTGATATTAATTTTATTCTAAATTTTTGTTTGCAAAAAACTGTTTTTTGTAATTTATTCAAAATTTTTATACCTGGCTGGGTCCATTTCTCTTCATAATCACCTCCCTTTCGACGAGACCTTTCCAACGAGCCCTCGCGCTCCCGCCTGGGACGTCTGGAACGCAAAAAATTGCGGATTTTTAGGACAAACCGAGGTTTCTTGGTAAGTAACAAAATTTCAAAAAACATTGCATACTGAAGCCAAATATTGTCCGATTTCAGAAATTTTTTCGCTTAAACCTATTATTTTTTAGTCATACATCTGGCCCATAGTGAATTTTGGAAAAACCACCCTTCAAAAAACTACCCCCCATACAAAATTTTCAAATATTAACACTTTTTAATTCTTATAAATTTTTCGGCAACAATATCGAACAAGTTTTCTTCAGTAGGCAGTGAGACTCCATTGCCCGCGCCTTTTGACATATTTTTTCCCGCGAAATTCCCACGGGAAACCTTGATATTAATTTTATTCTAAATTTTTGTTTGCAAAAAACTGTTTTTTGTAATTTATTCAAAATTTTTATACCTGGCTGGGTCCATTTCTCTTCATAATCACCTCCCTTTCGACGAGACCTTTCCAACGAGCCCTCGCGCTCCCGCCTGGGACGTCTGGAACGCAAAAAATTGCGGATTTTTAGGACAAACCGAGGTTTCTTGGTAAGTAACAAAATTTCAAAAAACATTGCATACTGAAGCCAAATATTGTCCGATTTCAGAAATTTTTTCGCTTAAACCTATTATTTTTTAGTCATACATCTGGCCCATAGTGAATTTTGGAAAAACCACCCTTCAAAAAACTACCCCCCATACAAAATTTTCAAATATTAACACTTTTTAATTCTTATAAATTTTTCGGCAACAATATCGAACAAGTTTTCTTCAGTAGGCAGTGAGACTCCATTGCCCGCGCCTTTTGACATATTTTTTCCCGCGAAATTCCCACGGGAAACCTTGATATTAATTTTATTCTAAATTTTTGTTTGCAAAAAACTGTTTTTTGTAATTTATTCAAAATTTTTATACCTGGCTGGGTCCATTTCTCTTCATAATCACCTCCCTTTCGACGAGACCTTTCCAACGAGCCCTCGCGCTCCCGCCTGGGACGTCTGGAACGCAAAAAATTGCGGATTTTTAGGACAAACCGAGGTTTCTTGGTAAGTAACAAAATTTCAAAAAACATTGCATACTGAAGCCAAATATTGTCCGATTTCAGAAATTTTTTCGCTTAAACCTATTATTTTTTAGTCATACATCTGGCCCATAGTGAATTTTGGAAAAACCACCCTTCAAAAAACTACCCCCCATACAAAATTTTCAAATATTAACACTTTTTAATTCTTATAAATTTTTCGGCAACAATATCGAACAAGTTTTCTTCAGTAGGCAGTGAGACTCCATTGCCCGCGCCTTTTGACATATTTTTTCCCGCGAAATTCCCACGGGAAACCTTGATATTAATTTTATTCTAAATTTTTGTTTGCAAAAAACTGTTTTTTGTAATTTATTCAAAATTTTTATACCTGGCTGGGTCCATTTCTCTTCATAATCACCTCCCTTTCGACGAGACCTTTCCAACGAGCCCTCGCGCTCCCGCCTGGGACGTCTGGAACGCAAAAAATTGCGGATTTTTAGGACAAACCGAGGTTTCTTGGTAAGTAACAAAATTTCAAAAAACATTGCATACTGAAGCCAAATATTGTCCGATTTCAGAAATTTTTTCGCTTAAACCTATTATTTTTTAGTCATACATCTGGCCCATAGTGAATTTTGGAAAAACCACCCTTCAAAAAACTACCCCCCATACAAAATTTTCAAATATTAACACTTTTTAATTCTTATAAATTTTTCGGCAACAATATCGAACAAGTTTTCTTCAGTAGGCAGTGAGACTCCATTGCCCGCGCCTTTTGACATATTTTTTCCCGCGAAATTCCCACGGGAAACCTTGATATTAATTTTATTCTAAATTTTTGTTTGCAAAAAACTGTTTTTTGTAATTTATTCAAAATTTTTATACCTGGCTGGGTCCATTTCTCTTCATAATCACCTCCCTTTCGACGAGACCTTTCCAACGAGCCCTCGCGCTCCCGCCTGGGACGTCTGGAACGCAAAAAATTGCGGATTTTTAGGACAAACCGAGGTTTCTTGGTAAGTAACAAAATTTCAAAAAACATTGCATACTGAAGCCAAATATTGTCCGATTTCAGAAATTTTTTCGCTTAAACCTATTATTTTTTAGTCATACATCTGGCCCATAGTGAATTTTGGAAAAACCACCCTTCAAAAAACTACCCCCCATACAAAATTTTCAAATATTAACACTTTTTAATTCTTATAAATTTTTCGGCAACAATATCGAACAAGTTTTCTTCAGTAGGCAGTGAGACTCCATTGCCCGCGCCTTTTGACATATTTTTTCCCGCGAAATTCCCACGGGAAACCTTGATATTAATTTTATTCTAAATTTTTGTTTGCAAAAAACTGTTTTTTGTAATTTATTCAAAATTTTTATACCTGGCTGGGTCCATTTCTCTTCATAATCACCTCCCTTTCGACGAGACCTTTCCAACGAGCCCTCGCGCTCCCGCCTGGGACGTCTGGAACGCAAAAAATTGCGGATTTTTAGGACAAACCGAGGTTTCTTGGTAAGTAACAAAATTTCAAAAAACATTGCATACTGAAGCCAAATATTGTCCGATTTCAGAAATTTTTTCGCTTAAACCTATTATTTTTTAGTCATACATCTGGCCCATAGTGAATTTTGGAAAAACCACCCTTCAAAAAACTACCCCCCATACAAAATTTTCAAATATTAACACTTTTTAATTCTTATAAATTTTTCGGCAACAATATCGAACAAGTTTTCTTCAGTAGGCAGTGAGACTCCATTGCCCGCGCCTTTTGACATATTTTTTCCCGCGAAATTCCCACGGGAAACCTTGATATTAATTTTATTCTAAATTTTTGTTTGCAAAAAACTGTTTTTTGTAATTTATTCAAAATTTTTATACCTGGCTGGGTCCATTTCTCTTCATAATCACCTCCCTTTCGACGAGACCTTTCCAACGAGCCCTCGCGCTCCCGCCTGGGACGTCTGGAACGCAAAAAATTGCGGATTTTTAGGACAAACCGAGGTTTCTTGGTAAGTAACAAAATTTCAAAAAACATTGCATACTGAAGCCAAATATTGTCCGATTTCAGAAATTTTTTCGCTTAAACCTATTATTTTTTAGTCATACATCTGGCCCATAGTGAATTTTGGAAAAACCACCCTTCAAAAAACTACCCCCCATACAAAATTTTCAAATATTAACACTTTTTAATTCTTATAAATTTTTCGGCAACAATATCGAACAAGTTTTCTTCAGTAGGCAGTGAGACTCCATTGCCCGCGCCTTTTGACATATTTTTTCCCGCGAAATTCCCACGGGAAACCTTGATATTAATTTTATTCTAAATTTTTGTTTGCAAAAAACTGTTTTTTGTAATTTATTCAAAATTTTTATACCTGGCTGGGTCCATTTCTCTTCATAATCACCTCCCTTTCGACGAGACCTTTCCAACGAGCCCTCGCGCTCCCGCCTGGGACGTCTGGAACGCAAAAAATTGCGGATTTTTAGGACAAACCGAGGTTTCTTGGTAAGTAACAAAATTTCAAAAAACATTGCATACTGAAGCCAAATATTGTCCGATTTCAGAAATTTTTTCGCTTAAACCTATTATTTTTTAGTCATACATCTGGCCCATAGTGAATTTTGGAAAAACCACCCTTCAAAAAACTACCCCCCATACAAAATTTTCAAATATTAACACTTTTTAATTCTTATAAATTTTTCGGCAACAATATCGAACAAGTTTTCTTCAGTAGGCAGTGAGACTCCATTGCCCGCGCCTTTTGACATATTTTTTCCCGCGAAATTCCCACGGGAAACCTTGATATTAATTTTATTCTAAATTTTTGTTTGCAAAAAACTGTTTTTTGTAATTTATTCAAAATTTTTATACCTGGCTGGGTCCATTTCTCTTCATAATCACCTCCCTTTCGACGAGACCTTTCCAACGAGCCCTCGCGCTCCCGCCTGGGACGTCTGGAACGCAAAAAATTGCGGATTTTTAGGACAAACCGAGGTTTCTTGGTAAGTAACAAAATTTCAAAAAACATTGCATACTGAAGCCAAATATTGTCCGATTTCAGAAATTTTTTCGCTTAAACCTATTATTTTTTAGTCATACATCTGGCCCATAGTGAATTTTGGAAAAACCACCCTTCAAAAAACTACCCCCCATACAAAATTTTCAAATATTAACACTTTTTAATTCTTATAAATTTTTCGGCAACAATATCGAACAAGTTTTCTTCAGTAGGCAGTGAGACTCCATTGCCCGCGCCTTTTGACATATTTTTTCCCGCGAAATTCCCACGGGAAACCTTGATATTAATTTTATTCTAAATTTTTGTTTGCAAAAAACTGTTTTTTGTAATTTATTCAAAATTTTTATACCTGGCTGGGTCCATTTCTCTTCATAATCACCTCCCTTTCGACGAGACCTTTCCAACGAGCCCTCGCGCTCCCGCCTGGGACGTCTGGAACGCAAAAAATTGCGGATTTTTAGGACAAACCGAGGTTTCTTGGTAAGTAACAAAATTTCAAAAAACATTGCATACTGAAGCCAAATATTGTCCGATTTCAGAAATTTTTTCGCTTAAACCTATTATTTTTTAGTCATACATCTGGCCCATAGTGAATTTTGGAAAAACCACCCTTCAAAAAACTACCCCCCATACAAAATTTTCAAATATTAACACTTTTTAATTCTTATAAATTTTTCGGCAACAATATCGAACAAGTTTTCTTCAGTAGGCAGTGAGACTCCATTGCCCGCGCCTTTTGACATATTTTTTCCCGCGAAATTCCCACGGGAAACCTTGATATTAATTTTATTCTAAATTTTTGTTTGCAAAAAACTGTTTTTTGTAATTTATTCAAAATTTTTATACCTGGCTGGGTCCATTTCTCTTCATAATCACCTCCCTTTCGACGAGACCTTTCCAACGAGCCCTCGCGCTCCCGCCTGGGACGTCTGGAACGCAAAAAATTGCGGATTTTTAGGACAAACCGAGGTTTCTTGGTAAGTAACAAAATTTCAAAAAACATTGCATACTGAAGCCAAATATTGTCCGATTTCAGAAATTTTTTCGCTTAAACCTATTATTTTTTAGTCATACATCTGGCCCATAGTGAATTTTGGAAAAACCACCCTTCAAAAAACTACCCCCCATACAAAATTTTCAAATATTAACACTTTTTAATTCTTATAAATTTTTCGGCAACAATATCGAACAAGTTTTCTTCAGTAGGCAGTGAGACTCCATTGCCCGCGCCTTTTGACATATTTTTTCCCGCGAAATTCCCACGGGAAACCTTGATATTAATTTTATTCTAAATTTTTGTTTGCAAAAAACTGTTTTTTGTAATTTATTCAAAATTTTTATACCTGGCTGGGTCCATTTCTCTTCATAATCACCTCCCTTTCGACGAGACCTTTCCAACGAGCCCTCGCGCTCCCGCCTGGGACGTCTGGAACGCAAAAAATTGCGGATTTTTAGGACAAACCGAGGTTTCTTGGTAAGTAACAAAATTTCAAAAAACATTGCATACTGAAGCCAAATATTGTCCGATTTCAGAAATTTTTTCGCTTAAACCTATTATTTTTTAGTCATACATCTGGCCCATAGTGAATTTTGGAAAAACCACCCTTCAAAAAACTACCCCCCATACAAAATTTTCAAATATTAACACTTTTTAATTCTTATAAATTTTTCGGCAACAATATCGAACAAGTTTTCTTCAGTAGGCAGTGAGACTCCATTGCCCGCGCCTTTTGACATATTTTTTCCCGCGAAATTCCCACGGGAAACCTTGATATTAATTTTATTCTAAATTTTTGTTTGCAAAAAACTGTTTTTTGTAATTTATTCAAAATTTTTATACCTGGCTGGGTCCATTTCTCTTCATAATCACCTCCCTTTCGACGAGACCTTTCCAACGAGCCCTCGCGCTCCCGCCTGGGACGTCTGGAACGCAAAAAATTGCGGATTTTTAGGACAAACCGAGGTTTCTTGGTAAGTAACAAAATTTCAAAAAACATTGCATACTGAAGCCAAATATTGTCCGATTTCAGAAATTTTTTCGCTTAAACCTATTATTTTTTAGTCATACATCTGGCCCATAGTGAATTTTGGAAAAACCACCCTTCAAAAAACTACCCCCCATACAAAATTTTCAAATATTAACACTTTTTAATTCTTATAAATTTTTCGGCAACAATATCGAACAAGTTTTCTTCAGTAGGCAGTGAGACTCCATTGCCCGCGCCTTTTGACATATTTTTTCCCGCGAAATTCCCACGGGAAACCTTGATATTAATTTTATTCTAAATTTTTGTTTGCAAAAAACTGTTTTTTGTAATTTATTCAAAATTTTTATACCTGGCTGGGTCCATTTCTCTTCATAATCACCTCCCTTTCGACGAGACCTTTCCAACGAGCCCTCGCGCTCCCGCCTGGGACGTCTGGAACGCAAAAAATTGCGGATTTTTAGGACAAACCGAGGTTTCTTGGTAAGTAACAAAATTTCAAAAAACATTGCATACTGAAGCCAAATATTGTCCGATTTCAGAAATTTTTTCGCTTAAACCTATTATTTTTTAGTCATACATCTGGCCCATAGTGAATTTTGGAAAAACCACCCTTCAAAAAACTACCCCCCATACAAAATTTTCAAATATTAACACTTTTTAATTCTTATAAATTTTTCGGCAACAATATCGAACAAGTTTTCTTCAGTAGGCAGTGAGACTCCATTGCCCGCGCCTTTTGACATATTTTTTCCCGCGAAATTCCCACGGGAAACCTTGATATTAATTTTATTCTAAATTTTTGTTTGCAAAAAACTGTTTTTTGTAATTTATTCAAAATTTTTATACCTGGCTGGGTCCATTTCTCTTCATAATCACCTCCCTTTCGACGAGACCTTTCCAACGAGCCCTCGCGCTCCCGCCTGGGACGTCTGGAACGCAAAAAATTGCGGATTTTTAGGACAAACCGAGGTTTCTTGGTAAGTAACAAAATTTCAAAAAACATTGCATACTGAAGCCAAATATTGTCCGATTTCAGAAATTTTTTCGCTTAAACCTATTATTTTTTAGTCATACATCTGGCCCATAGTGAATTTTGGAAAAACCACCCTTCAAAAAACTACCCCCCATACAAAATTTTCAAATATTAACACTTTTTAATTCTTATAAATTTTTCGGCAACAATATCGAACAAGTTTTCTTCAGTAGGCAGTGAGACTCCATTGCCCGCGCCTTTTGACATATTTTTTCCCGCGAAATTCCCACGGGAAACCTTGATATTAATTTTATTCTAAATTTTTGTTTGCAAAAAACTGTTTTTTGTAATTTATTCAAAATTTTTATACCTGGCTGGGTCCATTTCTCTTCATAATCACCTCCCTTTCGACGAGACCTTTCCAACGAGCCCTCGCGCTCCCGCCTGGGACGTCTGGAACGCAAAAAATTGCGGATTTTTAGGACAAACCGAGGTTTCTTGGTAAGTAACAAAATTTCAAAAAACATTGCATACTGAAGCCAAATATTGTCCGATTTCAGAAATTTTTTCGCTTAAACCTATTATTTTTTAGTCATACATCTGGCCCATAGTGAATTTTGGAAAAACCACCCTTCAAAAAACTACCCCCCATACAAAATTTTCAAATATTAACACTTTTTAATTCTTATAAATTTTTCGGCAACAATATCGAACAAGTTTTCTTCAGTAGGCAGTGAGACTCCATTGCCCGCGCCTTTTGACATATTTTTTCCCGCGAAATTCCCACGGGAAACCTTGATATTAATTTTATTCTAAATTTTTGTTTGCAAAAAACTGTTTTTTGTAATTTATTCAAAATTTTTATACCTGGCTGGGTCCATTTCTCTTCATAATCACCTCCCTTTCGACGAGACCTTTCCAACGAGCCCTCGCGCTCCCGCCTGGGACGTCTGGAACGCAAAAAATTGCGGATTTTTAGGACAAACCGAGGTTTCTTGGTAAGTAACAAAATTTCAAAAAACATTGCATACTGAAGCCAAATATTGTCCGATTTCAGAAATTTTTTCGCTTAAACCTATTATTTTTTAGTCATACATCTGGCCCATAGTGAATTTTGGAAAAACCACCCTTCAAAAAACTACCCCCCATACAAAATTTTCAAATATTAACACTTTTTAATTCTTATAAATTTTTCGGCAACAATATCGAACAAGTTTTCTTCAGTAGGCAGTGAGACTCCATTGCCCGCGCCTTTTGACATATTTTTTCCCGCGAAATTCCCACGGGAAACCTTGATATTAATTTTATTCTAAATTTTTGTTTGCAAAAAACTGTTTTTTGTAATTTATTCAAAATTTTTATACCTGGCTGGGTCCATTTCTCTTCATAATCACCTCCCTTTCGACGAGACCTTTCCAACGAGCCCTCGCGCTCCCGCCTGGGACGTCTGGAACGCAAAAAATTGCGGATTTTTAGGACAAACCGAGGTTTCTTGGTAAGTAACAAAATTTCAAAAAACATTGCATACTGAAGCCAAATATTGTCCGATTTCAGAAATTTTTTCGCTTAAACCTATTATTTTTTAGTCATACATCTGGCCCATAGTGAATTTTGGAAAAACCACCCTTCAAAAAACTACCCCCCATACAAAATTTTCAAATATTAACACTTTTTAATTCTTATAAATTTTTCGGCAACAATATCGAACAAGTTTTCTTCAGTAGGCAGTGAGACTCCATTGCCCGCGCCTTTTGACATATTTTTTCCCGCGAAATTCCCACGGGAAACCTTGATATTAATTTTATTCTAAATTTTTGTTTGCAAAAAACTGTTTTTTGTAATTTATTCAAAATTTTTATACCTGGCTGGGTCCATTTCTCTTCATAATCACCTCCCTTTCGACGAGACCTTTCCAACGAGCCCTCGCGCTCCCGCCTGGGACGTCTGGAACGCAAAAAATTGCGGATTTTTAGGACAAACCGAGGTTTCTTGGTAAGTAACAAAATTTCAAAAAACTTGCATACTGAAGCCAAATATTGTCCGATTTCAGAAATTTTTTCGCTTAAACCTATTATTTTTTAGTCATACATCTGGCCCATAGTGAATTTTGGAAAAACCACCCTTCAAAAAACTACCCCCCATACAAAATTTTCAAATATTAACACTTTTTAATTCTTATAAATTTTTCGGCAACAATATCGAACAAGTTTTCTTCAGTAGGCAGTGAGACTCCATTGCCCGCGCCTTTTGACATATTTTTTCCCGCGAAATTCCCACGGGAAACCTTGATATTAATTTTATTCTAAATTTTTGTTTGCAAAAAACTGTTTTTTGTAATTTATTCAAAATTTTTATACCTGGCTGGGTCCATTTCTCTTCATAATCACCTCCCTTTCGACGAGACCTTTCCAACGAGCCCTCGCGCTCCCGCCTGGGACGTCTGGAACGCAAAAAATTGCGGATTTTTAGGACAAACCGAGGTTTCTTGGTAAGTAACAAAATTTCAAAAAACATTGCATACTGAAGCCAAATATTGTCCGATTTCAGAAATTTTTTCGCTTAAACCTATTATTTTTTAGTCATACATCTGGCCCATAGTGAATTTTGGAAAAACCACCCTTCAAAAAACTACCCCCCATACAAAATTTTCAAATATTAACACTTTTTAATTCTTATAAATTTTTCGGCAACAATATCGAACAAGTTTTCTTCAGTAGGCAGTGAGACTCCATTGCCCGCGCCTTTTGACATATTTTTTCCCGCGAAATTCCCACGGGAAACCTTGATATTAATTTTATTCTAAATTTTTGTTTGCAAAAAACTGTTTTTTGTAATTTATTCAAAATTTTTATACCTGGCTGGGTCCATTTCTCTTCATAATCACCTCCCTTTCGACGAGACCTTTCCAACGAGCCCTCGCGCTCCCGCCTGGGACGTCTGGAACGCAAAAAATTGCGGATTTTTAGGACAAACCGAGGTTTCTTGGTAAGTAACAAAATTTCAAAAAACATTGCATACTGAAGCCAAATATTGTCCGATTTCAGAAATTTTTTCGCTTAAACCTATTATTTTTTAGTCATACATCTGGCCCATAGTGAATTTTGGAAAAACCACCCTTCAAAAAACTACCCCCCATACAAAATTTTCAAATATTAACACTTTTTAATTCTTATAAATTTTTCGGCAACAATATCGAACAAGTTTTCTTCAGTAGGCAGTGAGACTCCATTGCCCGCGCCTTTTGACATATTTTTTCCCGCGAAATTCCCACGGGAAACCTTGATATTAATTTTATTCTAAATTTTTGTTTGCAAAAAACTGTTTTTTGTAATTTATTCAAAATTTTTATACCTGGCTGGGTCCATTTCTCTTCATAATCACCTCCCTTTCGACGAGACCTTTCCAACGAGCCCTCGCGCTCCCGCCTGGGACGTCTGGAACGCAAAAAATTGCGGATTTTTAGGACAAACCGAGGTTTCTTGGTAAGTAACAAAATTTCAAAAAACATTGCATACTGAAGCCAAATATTGTCCGATTTCAGAAATTTTTTCGCTTAAACCTATTATTTTTTAGTCATACATCTGGCCCATAGTGAATTTTGGAAAAACCACCCTTCAAAAAACTACCCCCCATACAAAATTTTCAAATATTAACACTTTTTAATTCTTATAAATTTTTCGGCAACAATATCGAACAAGTTTTCTTCAGTAGGCAGTGAGACTCCATTGCCCGCGCCTTTTGACATATTTTTTCCCGCGAAATTCCCACGGGAAACCTTGATATTAATTTTATTCTAAATTTTTGTTTGCAAAAAACTGTTTTTTGTAATTTATTCAAAATTTTTATACCTGGCTGGGTCCATTTCTCTTCATAATCACCTCCCTTTCGACGAGACCTTTCCAACGAGCCCTCGCGCTCCCGCCTGGGACGTCTGGAACGCAAAAAATTGCGGATTTTTAGGACAAACCGAGGTTTCTTGGTAAGTAACAAAATTTCAAAAAACATTGCATACTGAAGCCAAATATTGTCCGATTTCAGAAATTTTTTCGCTTAAACCTATTATTTTTTAGTCATACATCTGGCCCATAGTGAATTTTGGAAAAACCACCCTTCAAAAAACTACCCCCCATACAAAATTTTCAAATATTAACACTTTTTAATTCTTATAAATTTTTCGGCAACAATATCGAACAAGTTTTCTTCAGTAGGCAGTGAGACTCCATTGCCCGCGCCTTTTGACATATTTTTTCCCGCGAAATTCCCACGGGAAACCTTGATATTAATTTTATTCTAAATTTTTGTTTGCAAAAAACTGTTTTTTGTAATTTATTCAAAATTTTTATACCTGGCTGGGTCCATTTCTCTTCATAATCACCTCCCTTTCGACGAGACCTTTCCAACGAGCCCTCGCGCTCCCGCCTGGGACGTCTGGAACGCAAAAAATTGCGGATTTTTAGGACAAACCGAGGTTTCTTGGTAAGTAACAAAATTTCAAAAAACATTGCATACTGAAGCCAAATATTGTCCGATTTCAGAAATTTTTTCGCTTAAACCTATTATTTTTTAGTCATACATCTGGCCCATAGTGAATTTTGGAAAAACCACCCTTCAAAAAACTACCCCCCATACAAAATTTTCAAATATTAACACTTTTTAATTCTTATAAATTTTTCGGCAACAATATCGAACAAGTTTTCTTCAGTAGGCAGTGAGACTCCATTGCCCGCGCCTTTTGACATATTTTTTCCCGCGAAATTCCCACGGGAAACCTTGATATTAATTTTATTCTAAATTTTTGTTTGCAAAAAACTGTTTTTTGTAATTTATTCAAAATTTTTATACCTGGCTGGGTCCATTTCTCTTCATAATCACCTCCCTTTCGACGAGACCTTTCCAACGAGCCCTCGCGCTCCCGCCTGGGACGTCTGGAACGCAAAAAATTGCGGATTTTTAGGACAAACCGAGGTTTCTTGGTAAGTAACAAAATTTCAAAAAACATTGCATACTGAAGCCAAATATTGTCCGATTTCAGAAATTTTTTCGCTTAAACCTATTATTTTTTAGTCATACATCTGGCCCATAGTGAATTTTGGAAAAACCACCCTTCAAAAAACTACCCCCCATACAAAATTTTCAAATATTAACACTTTTTAATTCTTATAAATTTTTCGGCAACAATATCGAACAAGTTTTCTTCAGTAGGCAGTGAGACTCCATTGCCCGCGCCTTTTGACATATTTTTTCCCGCGAAATTCCCACGGGAAACCTTGATATTAATTTTATTCTAAATTTTTGTTTGCAAAAAACTGTTTTTTGTAATTTATTCAAAATTTTTATACCTGGCTGGGTCCATTTCTCTTCATAATCACCTCCCTTTCGACGAGACCTTTCCAACGAGCCCTCGCGCTCCCGCCTGGGACGTCTGGAACGCAAAAAATTGCGGATTTTTAGGACAAACCGAGGTTTCTTGGTAAGTAACAAAATTTCAAAAAACATTGCATACTGAAGCCAAATATTGTCCGATTTCAGAAATTTTTTCGCTTAAACCTATTATTTTTTAGTCATACATCTGGCCCATAGTGAATTTTGGAAAAACCACCCTTCAAAAAACTACCCCCCATACAAAATTTTCAAATATTAACACTTTTTAATTCTTATAAATTTTTCGGCAACAATATCGAACAAGTTTTCTTCAGTAGGCAGTGAGACTCCATTGCCCGCGCCTTTTGACATATTTTTTCCCGCGAAATTCCCACGGGAAACCTTGATATTAATTTTATTCTAAATTTTTGTTTGCAAAAAACTGTTTTTTGTAATTTATTCAAAATTTTTATACCTGGCTGGGTCCATTTCTCTTCATAATCACCTCCCTTTCGACGAGACCTTTCCAACGAGCCCTCGCGCTCCCGCCTGGGACGTCTGGAACGCAAAAAATTGCGGATTTTTAGGACAAACCGAGGTTTCTTGGTAAGTAACAAAATTTCAAAAAACATTGCATACTGAAGCCAAATATTGTCCGATTTCAGAAATTTTTTCGCTTAAACCTATTATTTTTTAGTCATACATCTGGCCCATAGTGAATTTTGGAAAAACCACCCTTCAAAAAACTACCCCCCATACAAAATTTTCAAATATTAACACTTTTTAATTCTTATAAATTTTTCGGCAACAATATCGAACAAGTTTTCTTCAGTAGGCAGTGAGACTCCATTGCCCGCGCCTTTTGACATATTTTTTCCCGCGAAATTCCCACGGGAAACCTTGATATTAATTTTATTCTAAATTTTTGTTTGCAAAAAACTGTTTTTTGTAATTTATTCAAAATTTTTATACCTGGCTGGGTCCATTTCTCTTCATAATCACCTCCCTTTCGACGAGACCTTTCCAACGAGCCCTCGCGCTCCCGCCTGGGACGTCTGGAACGCAAAAAATTGCGGATTTTTAGGACAAACCGAGGTTTCTTGGTAAGTAACAAAATTTCAAAAAACATTGCATACTGAAGCCAAATATTGTCCGATTTCAGAAATTTTTTCGCTTAAACCTATTATTTTTTAGTCATACATCTGGCCCATAGTGAATTTTGGAAAAACCACCCTTCAAAAAACTACCCCCCATACAAAATTTTCAAATATTAACACTTTTTAATTCTTATAAATTTTTCGGCAACAATATCGAACAAGTTTTCTTCAGTAGGCAGTGAGACTCCATTGCCCGCGCCTTTTGACATATTTTTTCCCGCGAAATTCCCACGGGAAACCTTGATATTAATTTTATTCTAAATTTTTGTTTGCAAAAAACTGTTTTTTGTAATTTATTCAAAATTTTTATACCTGGCTGGGTCCATTTCTCTTCATAATCACCTCCCTTTCGACGAGACCTTTCCAACGAGCCCTCGCGCTCCCGCCTGGGACGTCTGGAACGCAAAAAATTGCGGATTTTTAGGACAAACCGAGGTTTCTTGGTAAGTAACAAAATTTCAAAAAACATTGCATACTGAAGCCAAATATTGTCCGATTTCAGAAATTTTTTCGCTTAAACCTATTATTTTTTAGTCATACATCTGGCCCATAGTGAATTTTGGAAAAACCACCCTTCAAAAAACTACCCCCCATACAAAATTTTCAAATATTAACACTTTTTAATTCTTATAAATTTTTCGGCAACAATATCGAACAAGTTTTCTTCAGTAGGCAGTGAGACTCCATTGCCCGCGCCTTTTGACATATTTTTTCCCGCGAAATTCCCACGGGAAACCTTGATATTAATTTTATTCTAAATTTTTGTTTGCAAAAAACTGTTTTTTGTAATTTATTCAAAATTTTTATACCTGGCTGGGTCCATTTCTCTTCATAATCACCTCCCTTTCGACGAGACCTTTCCAACGAGCCCTCGCGCTCCCGCCTGGGACGTCTGGAACGCAAAAAATTGCGGATTTTTAGGACAAACCGAGGTTTCTTGGTAAGTAACAAAATTTCAAAAAACATTGCATACTGAAGCCAAATATTGTCCGATTTCAGAAATTTTTTCGCTTAAACCTATTATTTTTTAGTCATACATCTGGCCCATAGTGAATTTTGGAAAAACCACCCTTCAAAAAACTACCCCCCATACAAAATTTTCAAATATTAACACTTTTTAATTCTTATAAATTTTTCGGCAACAATATCGAACAAGTTTTCTTCAGTAGGCAGTGAGACTCCATTGCCCGCGCCTTTTGACATATTTTTTCCCGCGAAATTCCCACGGGAAACCTTGATATTAATTTTATTCTAAATTTTTGTTTGCAAAAAACTGTTTTTTGTAATTTATTCAAAATTTTTATACCTGGCTGGGTCCATTTCTCTTCATAATCACCTCCCTTTCGACGAGACCTTTCCAACGAGCCCTCGCGCTCCCGCCTGGGACGTCTGGAACGCAAAAAATTGCGGATTTTTAGGACAAACCGAGGTTTCTTGGTAAGTAACAAAATTTCAAAAAACATTGCATACTGAAGCCAAATATTGTCCGATTTCAGAAATTTTTTCGCTTAAACCTATTATTTTTTAGTCATACATCTGGCCCATAGTGAATTTTGGAAAAACCACCCTTCAAAAAACTACCCCCCATACAAAATTTTCAAATATTAACACTTTTTAATTCTTATAAATTTTTCGGCAACAATATCGAACAAGTTTTCTTCAGTAGGCAGTGAGACTCCATTGCCCGCGCCTTTTGACATATTTTTTCCCGCGAAATTCCCACGGGAAACCTTGATATTAATTTTATTCTAAATTTTTGTTTGCAAAAAACTGTTTTTTGTAATTTATTCAAAATTTTTATACCTGGCTGGGTCCATTTCTCTTCATAATCACCTCCCTTTCGACGAGACCTTTCCAACGAGCCCTCGCGCTCCCGCCTGGGACGTCTGGAACGCAAAAAATTGCGGATTTTTAGGACAAACCGAGGTTTCTTGGTAAGTAACAAAATTTCAAAAAACATTGCATACTGAAGCCAAATATTGTCCGATTTCAGAAATTTTTTCGCTTAAACCTATTATTTTTTAGTCATACATCTGGCCCATAGTGAATTTTGGAAAAACCACCCTTCAAAAAACTACCCCCCATACAAAATTTTCAAATATTAACACTTTTTAATTCTTATAAATTTTTCGGCAACAATATCGAACAAGTTTTCTTCAGTAGGCAGTGAGACTCCATTGCCCGCGCCTTTTGACATATTTTTTCCCGCGAAATTCCCACGGGAAACCTTGATATTAATTTTATTCTAAATTTTTGTTTGCAAAAAACTGTTTTTTGTAATTTATTCAAAATTTTTATACCTGGCTGGGTCCATTTCTCTTCATAATCACCTCCCTTTCGACGAGACCTTTCCAACGAGCCCTCGCGCTCCCGCCTGGGACGTCTGGAACGCAAAAAATTGCGGATTTTTAGGACAAACCGAGGTTTCTTGGTAAGTAACAAAATTTCAAAAAACATTGCATACTGAAGCCAAATATTGTCCGATTTCAGAAATTTTTTCGCTTAAACCTATTATTTTTTAGTCATACATCTGGCCCATAGTGAATTTTGGAAAAACCACCCTTCAAAAAACTACCCCCCATACAAAATTTTCAAATATTAACACTTTTTAATTCTTATAAATTTTTCGGCAACAATATCGAACAAGTTTTCTTCAGTAGGCAGTGAGACTCCATTGCCCGCGCCTTTTGACATATTTTTTCCCGCGAAATTCCCACGGGAAACCTTGATATTAATTTTATTCTAAATTTTTGTTTGCAAAAAACTGTTTTTTGTAATTTATTCAAAATTTTTATACCTGGCTGGGTCCATTTCTCTTCATAATCACCTCCCTTTCGACGAGACCTTTCCAACGAGCCCTCGCGCTCCCGCCTGGGACGTCTGGAACGCAAAAAATTGCGGATTTTTAGGACAAACCGAGGTTTCTTGGTAAGTAACAAAATTTCAAAAAACATTGCATACTGAAGCCAAATATTGTCCGATTTCAGAAATTTTTTCGCTTAAACCTATTATTTTTTAGTCATACATCTGGCCCATAGTGAATTTTGGAAAAACCACCCTTCAAAAAACTACCCCCCATACAAAATTTTCAAATATTAACACTTTTTAATTCTTATAAATTTTTCGGCAACAATATCGAACAAGTTTTCTTCAGTAGGCAGTGAGACTCCATTGCCCGCGCCTTTTGACATATTTTTTCCCGCGAAATTCCCACGGGAAACCTTGATATTAATTTTATTCTAAATTTTTGTTTGCAAAAAACTGTTTTTTGTAATTTATTCAAAATTTTTATACCTGGCTGGGTCCATTTCTCTTCATAATCACCTCCCTTTCGACGAGACCTTTCCAACGAGCCCTCGCGCTCCCGCCTGGGACGTCTGGAACGCAAAAAATTGCGGATTTT
>CAWLCF010000007.1:0-21613 GCA_963855545.1 Ethmia dodecea | reverse complement strand
AATTCGTTCCATCCGGGTGTCCCTTGACACCTCTCAAGTTTTTTTTTACACATTTTTTGGTTATATTTTTAATAATTTTACGAATATAATCGTGTCATATTATGTAAGTATTATAACTAGCAGCCACTATTATGTTTTAATGTTATCCAGATTTCCAAGTGACGAGCTTATGCGACATAAATGGATCAGCAATAGTCAGCATAGTACAGGCGGAAAGAAGTGAATATGATTGGTTACCTACAAAAAGCCAAACATACCAAAGAAAGAAAGAAAGTTGGTGATTGTAAGCCAATAGCTTGTTTTATTTAATGTCCCTACTGTTTGCATTTTTCACCTAGTCTATGTTGCGTTGACGTATTTTAAACGCAACTCTTGACAGATACTGTCTCTTTCTATATCATTCGTTCCGTATCATCTTTCGCCGTCATTGATGTATCCTATAAATACGCTAAGAGGTAAGTATGTACATGTCGTAGTCACTCGTAGCGGAACAATTATTTAAACCAGCGTCGTATGACTATACGCCATCTTGGTATTTAACATCATTGGCTGGACTCACTGTAAACAGTAATGAACACAATTCATCATGTTAGCGTGACTTCGAGATACAAGAACCTCTACGATAAACCGAGTCGATGCTATTTCAGGCTAGGTAGGTATTAGTCATACATACATACATAAAGCTCACGTCATTGTCCCACAGGGGTAGGTAGAGACGATGCATCGCCACTTTGCTCGATCTCTGCATACTTCTTTCACTTCCTTCACATCCATAATCCTTTATTCTTCGCACTCCGGACCCCAGCTTTGTCAAGGACGTCACTAATTTGATCCGTGAACATCCTTCTTTGGAGTCCTCTTTCCTTGCATCCTTCAACATTCGCACCATAAATCTCTTTCGTGAGTCTTCTTTCATCCATACGTTCTAAATTAGTCCTAATAAGGTATTAATAAATTGTAAGTCGCAATCATTAGAAACTGCGACCGGGAGAGTGGACGGGGTACCCCGAAGTAGCGGCCTTCAGAGTGCAGCAGTTTTTTTAAAATTCCCATCGACGAGGAAATTTCAAAAAGTAGGTATCTCACCTTTTTCTGTTTAGGGTAAATGACTTCAATAATAGGTCCGTGGTAATTGCAACAGGTAAGGTGGGACGGTTCCTTCTTCCTGCAGCACAGCACCTCTAGGAGCCAGAAGCTGATGAGGAACAGAGTTAGGAGGACTCGGCGCATTAGGGCACTGGAAAGAATAATGAAAAACGCAAATCATACCATAAGTTTCGCTCGAGCTAAGTTCGAATTTAACTTCTTTCGGATCCGTGTTTTAGTCGATTGTCGGAGAATTGCCACCCTGAGTTTTAACGTTACCTATAGTTGTGTACGATTACCTCACCTTTTACGGTTTAGGGTAAATGACCTCAATGATAGGTCCCTTGTAATTGCACGGCAGGCAGTTGGGTCTGCAAGAAGATCGGGCATCCTTCTTTTTGCAGCAGGCCACCCCCAAGACCCAGAAGCCGATGAGGAACAGATAGAGCAACACTCTGCGCATTCAGAGGCACTTTAAAGAGGAGACGTTATTGGCGAGATCGTTTTTGATGTATGTTCTGGAATAATGAATAGAGATTCCCAAACTTGTAAGATTCTGAGATCTTCAGATCTTGTAAGATAAGATTGGACGAGTTTAGAGTGCCTTGTTATTAGACTACTGACTCTTCTAAGTGTACTTTTTATACCTATTAAAAAGTCACGTTAGATACCATCTCCCAATCCATGGAGGGTTGAGCTAATGACCCAGACTTCCTCATATGGCAGGAAGGATTCATAGTTCACCATTGAAATGTTACGGTTTGATTTGAAAACGACAGTACCAGACTTTCGCTTCTTCATATTCTAAGATGACCCCAATACATTAATCACCACCTACTTGTTGAAGGTTACAACTGGTTTTTAACCGACTTCAAAAAGGAGGTGGTTATCAATTCGTCTGGTTTTTTTATGTTTGTTACCTCAGAACTTTCGACTGGGTGAACCGATTTGGATGATTCTTTTTTTATTTGGAAGCTGGGGCTTCCAGATTGGTCCCATTTACCAGAAAACCATATAAGTTGAAGATTGAAGTCGGTTTTTTTACTCTTTCGAGTTCTTTGTTATTACTAATACCTACACAACTCACATACACGTGAGTAGGCACTGTAATTAATCTAACCACGCAAACTCACTACCGATTTGGAGATGGTTAGACTAGACCCACCTGTCAGAATTTACTAGGGCTCCTGGGATGGCTAAACTACATTCTTGTGAATACAACAAAATCGGGACCAAAGCGGCTTAATGTGCCTTTCGAAACAATCCCCGAGGGGGTAGGCAGAGGTATTCCATTACTGGATATACCCACATTTCACGAGATATATTGGACCCCTAAACGTGATAGGTGGTGAGCCCATCGCCGGACCGGGTCTGTTTACACATGTCTCAGAATTAATTCTGAGACCTGCGGGTTTCCTCACGATGTTTTCCTTCACCGTCGAGCTAGTGATAAATATGTACGTAAGTTTTTGAAAAACTCATTGGTACATTCCAGGATTCGAACACGAGCCTCACTGATTTTCGGCCGGCCCTTTAACCGTTCGGGCTATCACTGCTCTTGAATTTCTCTATGAATTTCTAACCTTAATTAAATGTGATTTGGTGATAAACTCTTGGATCACAAGGCGGTGTGGAAGGAATTGGCTTCATCGGTGGTTCTTCGGGACTGCCAGGCAAAATGGAGAACAATATAAATGAAAAATTTCTTAATTAAACAGGGTTTTGGCGAACATGGGAGATTCTCAAATTGGCATATGAGGACCAAAAAACCTGATTGCGTGTATTGTAGAAGGCATTAAAAAGTCGGATGAGGAAACAGGACTTCATCTCCGGAATGATATTCCGGAGATGAAGTTCTATTATAATTGACTACCTATATCGTCTTGCAGATCGGAAAGAATCTCAAAATTCCTAACTCTATCTGTTAATCATGCTCCCTTTAGTAGAAACGGAATAATTGGCATCTTGTCTTGGCAAAAGTTACCTTTTTAACGTAGGTGATATGGGTTCCCTGGCGGTGACCGCTGGGCTGCGTTTTCTCCTGAACCTGTCTCCTCACCTCCAGCACTGAGACCACAATGTGGAGGAACACTAGAACGAACTCATTGAGGAACTCCATTTTAGATCTGAGAACAGATCAGTAGGTGTACAATAGAATACATGACTGTGCTATACTGGAAAATTATTCAACATGTGGCTTTCTACATAGTTTGTTTGATTAGGGAGTCAGGGAGCAAAAGGTAGCATTCCACTTCGGGACTAATTAACTATCCCTCCTCATATTATAAAAAATGGAATAAGGGAAAAAATATAGCCTATATTACGATCTTCTAGCTTTCAATTGGTAAAATAAATTTTAAAATCGGTCCAGTAGTTTTTTGACTTTATTCGTAACAAACATACAAAAATACAAATCTTTCCTCTTTAAAATATTAGATGAGAATGTGCCGACTGAAACGGTCGTCACGAAATTGGCTTGAGGAAGGATATATTATGTAGGCTTCTTTTCATTCCACAGTGCGGGATAAATAAATAATAATCGATATAAAAAACTGCTTTAGCAAGAAATCCTAAACAGATGTAAGAGTATCTATTTACCTGCTATTATTGACTTCGAGAGCTGATTCGATCACTTCTTCTCACACTTGGGACTACCTTCGTTGCAAGTGACGTATTCGTGGCGTGTGAAGCAGCCTAGCGCGTTCTCGAGGTACGAGAGAAGCAGTGTCACCAGGAGGACCACCAGCTCTTGGAAGATCACTGTGTCCATCGCCGGGGACCGGGGTAGGCTGCCAGAGGTAAGGGTGTTCAGGCAGATTCTACAGACCCTTACAGTCTCTGAGGCGCTGATGATGTATCAAACACAGAGATGATCAAACGAATGTTAGACTTGAAGTGAAGTCTCTTACTGCCGTATTGTACCGTACCGCTCGTAAAGTAGAATGGTGGTCTTCTGACTTCTGCGCTTGATTGTGAACTTTCTGCATAGATGTCAGTCATGAATTCTCATCATCGTAAGTTAGAACAAGCTAAATACACTTGTTTACAAGCTTGGGCTACAATTATATTACTATGGAAAAAGGATGAAGGAAGTATTTAGATACCTTGCCATATTATTTATAACACTTTCTGAGGGTAATGCACATTCAACACAAAATTTGAACAGTGTTTGAAAGATTTATACCTACTTTATGTTTAGTTAGATTGAAAGACGTTACAATTGTCACCGATTAGTCTTTTTCTTTTTGAATCATAAGCTAAACCATCGTGATTTTGTTGTTGTGATTACGTAGATCATATGAAAGGTCGTCTATGTCTATCGTTGCTAAATAACGCAGGGTCAAACAGAATGGGTATCTTAATATGAAACTAAAGTGGTAGGCCTGCTTGCTAGTAAATGTAGGTAGGTACAGTCAAAAGCACGTGGAACTTGACACATTGGATTTTGTAACGTTCTTATTACAATCGCCTTAGAGGTCAGACTCGCATTGCAAGTGTAAAGCTTCATGCTCTTGACTGTACTGTGTAGAACTTTAGTGTTGGTGATACACAAAGGAGTCCCATACTATTATCTAGACCCCTGTGGCTTCCTGCACGGTGGGTTGTTTGGGTTGCAGACGATTTTCTTCTGGCCGCCGCAGCCGAGCACGGCACCAGCCAACCAGGTCACCACCAGGAGCGTCACCAGCACCAGCCGGCACCACGCCCTCATCACTTCCTGGAATAAAGTTTTATGCATAACAGCGCTAGGCTGTTTTGCTGGAGACTGTCCAAGACCAACGCCATTGAGAAACACTTTTGATATTCATGGATGTCGAATATTTAATAGTTAGTTGCTCCGAACGATTTCATCCCATTATATCGTACGAAACTCCGTTGACCCGGTAATGGGTCAACTCACTAGCCCTAGCTATTATAGCCCACTTCCAAAAAAGTCAGCTTTCCATTAAAGATTTTTTTTTTGACTCGTGATCCGTGCATCCACTGGCTTCACCCAACGGTGGGTGTAGGGGTAATTCCTGTTTACCAGTGTACCCGCTGCGTCAAGGTTTGTTAAATAGTTTCTGTAGTTTTTACTTTATTTATTTAATATACGAACAGTAACTGATCAAAATATACGCCAATTTCTATGACCGCAGCTTAGAACAGCTACAACATTCTGCGAAGCGGTAGCAGAGCTGCAATGAGTAGACTAAAACTTAATGAAAGTAGGTAGATATATTTTATCAGTCGTTTTCGGCCGACCGAGTTGCTGTTCAACCTGACTCAGAAACAATTCTGGGACCTGCGGGTTATCAACCAGTGTTTTCCTTCACCGTCGAGCTACTGATTGATATGTAAGTTTTTGAATTACCTACCTACTTAGTGGTAGGTACATGCATCGATTCGAATGAATTCGAACCCAAGCCAGGGCTATCAGTGCTCTCATACTCATCTAATCAATGTAAAGTAAAATAAAAAAAATACCTCACGCCTGTTATCCCCGACGGGGTAGGCAGATGTCTTCCATTTCTTTATACTTTCACAAATATTCTTTGGACCCCTAAACGCAATAGGTGATGAGCCCATCGAGCAGATCGAGTGACAAATTATCCGAAGTCGAATCTATCGACTTCGGAAACTGTTTCTAGGCGTTTCTGACAGCCACGGAAAATTTTCCGAATCCTTATGTCAAATATTACATTCGTTTTCGATACCGACATCTGTGAATAGCCCATCTCCGACAGATTTTCCGATTCCGAATCGAATATCGAACCCCCGTGAATACGCCTGCTGGTCTGTTACACATACCTCAGAATTGATTCTGGGACCTGCGGGTTTCCTCACTATGTTTTCCTTCGCTGTCGAGCTAGTAAAGTTTTTTAAAAAGTCATTGGGGCCAGGATTCGATCCTGAGCCTCACTGATTATCATCATGTGAAGCAGGCTAATTAGATTGTTTCATAATTAAGAGTTGGTTCCGCGTTATGCAGAAGTTATGTATCCTGGAGCTCCCGTTCACCAGATCTTAAAATTACCAGATTCCATTATGATAAAGCTATCGATGCCGGCAGTGCAAATAGTTCATATTTTCGAGCGAAAGAAGTTGTTAGGGCTGTCAAGTTCATATGCAAACTATGGGAATCGAACCCGTTACCTCTGATCCAGAAAGCAATCGAACCAGTTGGCTACACGTAAAATAGGATTTTTGGTCATTCTATAACAATAGCTAACATCACTGAAAGGAACAACTTTTCTAATAACCGACTTGAATGGAGATCTTAGAATAAGGTTTAGTTATCATTGTTGAGAAATAGTACTAATTTGTTTAACAAACGGGTCCATTTCTAGAAAGAAATCATTTCCCTTACTGACAAACGTAGAAAGTAGTCATACAAAAACAAAGTTCTTTTAAAGTAGTCTTTTGGGAACATGTTATATTAGGTGTGTACCTAGTCTATAAGGGAATCTGTTCTTTTAGGAAACTGGCCTTCCAGGAACAAACACACGCGCCAGATTCCGATGACTCGACTGATACGTACGGAGAGCTATGTCGTAGGAAACTCAGAGCAGCAGAGCTTGTGTATCTCCACCATCTACACCAAGACCAAAGGTACGCATGCTGTCACCACCAACTCCCCCCTCTGGAAACGAAAAAAAATGCTTTGAGTCTTTCCACCGCAACGCAAATGCAAACTACACTAAACACTAACTACTCAAACAAGTTAAAAACAAAGTATATTAACAACAGGTGGAATTTGACCCAAACCATTTTTTATCGTCAACAGAAACCGTAGAAACTAGATAGGTATCAATAATAGTAAGGATTACGGTTATAGCGTTTATTGTTTGAGAGTGTTACATTTTGAAACGGGTGGAAGTGTCACGAGAACAATCACTAGAATTTCCTTTAGAACTGACACTTCTGCGTCATTCAAATTTTCAATTTTATTCCAGAGATTGCTCAAATACCATCTGTAGGCCGCCTTAAAGCCGGTAGTGTCTTGAAATTCCCGTTCTCTTTAAAAACTAACCAATTTTCTTCATTTATAGTTGAGTTTTATCCCAGAGATTGATCACATACCATCTTTGGCAAAGTGTCTTAAAACGAACACAATCATTTGAATTTGATGTTTCCTTTAAAGTCTTGACACACTGCCTCATTCGAAGTAAAGTTTTATCCCAGAGTTTTCTCAAATACCATCTTTCGGCCACCTTAAAAACTGGTAGTGTCTTGATCCAGAACCATAACTAGAATTTCCTGTTTCCTTTTGCCTCGTTCAAAGTAGATTTACACCTCCTTTCGAATACAGTGTGCTTGTAGACATGGCTATTCAAAATTTGTTACATGTCTTCATAATCTTATGTCCAGCGATAAGCCCCTCGTTTACATGGCGCATTGCCCGAACATGGTATGCTGGTATCTGGTGGTTCCTTCTTGCCTCTTTTCTTCTTGCCTTGCCCACCGGGGCCACCCGCTCCAGCGCCACCGCCACCGCCGCCTTTTTGGTTATTTTTAGAGCACGCTGACACACATACCACCAACAGGGCTAAGAAGGCGAGTAATAGTCGAAGGAAATAGCTCGTGTTGAATTTGGCCATTGCTTTTCTGGAAAAGGTGAGGGTGGTTAAATCAGGTTCTAAGATTATTTTGCTAAAATTAGTAAAAACTAAGAAACTAGAAATCTAAAATGGTCCTCTCCTCGTAGTGGTAAAAATAGTTCGTTGTGAAGTCGGTTTTTACTTTTAATTTTTTTTTGTTTGGATATCAAAAGAAGCATCAATTGAATATGACCTCTTTATACTCCTCACTTTACAAGCGAATGAGACATCTCACCTGTGATTTGAGGAGTTACTTGCTACAGGGAGCTGGCGATCTGCACGCTATATAGACTTTTTTGGTGCAGCTGTTGACTGACTCCAAGAGTGAGAGGATCGCGGCTAGGATGAGGAGCAGAGCGTTATGTAGCACACCCATGGTGTCCCAGCGTGGTGCCAGCTTCAGTCATAGCTTGGGGACCTGCAAAATCTTGCACAAATATACGTATAGTCCAGTGCTGGATTCATACCTTTCTAAGTAGGTATAGGGTTCGATTCTGCATTACAGCGCCTAAACTTATTTTAGTTTAGTCCTGTCGTTTTCTTCTCATATAGAAGAAAGAGACGAGTGATATTTAGTCCTGTCAAATTAAAATTAGTCCTGTCAACTATTTCATAACGTGTTTAGTGCATAAGTAAATAAGTCACGACTAAAATACAGCCTCTGACAGGACTAAATTCGGTAGGTTATCTTCTATCCCTTTTCTTTTTTTGAGGTAAAATAAAGACAGGAATAAACTAAAATAAGTTTAGTCGCTGTAATGCAGAATCGAACCCATAGTCCACTTAAGTTTATAATCATCCCGTAACAGCTGCTGAGCTAAGGGTCCTCACACATGAGGAAGTATGGGCTATAGTCAGATATCTTTGAGTGGCTGCAAAAACTCTGTCAGTTAGGTAGCTATCCGAAACCGAATAGCCGATAGCCGAAAACCTCTACCTATCCTAGGGGGAGGGGGGGGGGGGGCTCGGTTGGGAGAATGTCCAATACTGCCTCATGTGTAAAGAAAAACTTATCTCGGCAATTTGTACACCAAATTGAGGATAATGATATGATGTACAGTGTACCGCAATGCGCAACTACGCAAAGTGCAACAACATTGACTGCAATTGTGATATTACTCATGATGGCGTTATGGTTTTGTGTTACTCTTTTAGAACTTTATACACTTCAGAGTATTTTCTTGTACAAACTGTCTTTTTATAAAACTATAAGGCTATAAAAGAATACTTAAAACATAAATAATCTTAAAGTGGATTTTTTCATCATGTGAAGAGTCTCCGGACGGCCGAAGCCGAAACAACTAAGTAGGTAATGGTTTAGGTTAAATTCCTTTTAACTATACAAAATACCAGTTTCTAATTACATTTAGTAAAAAAACTAACCAGTACAGTATCAGAGGCGGCGCCAAATATTTATGTACATTTCCTGTAACTAGAATTTTGTGTTTGCAGCAATTTTGATAGATTGACAGAACAGTTGGGAGGTCTGTCAGATGGAACGCATTTCAAACTGACCGAGGTTCTAAGTGACCAGTGAATATCAAGGAAAAAGATCTTATTAGTATGGAAAAACGTTGAAGAAGATTAATATATTCGATAGACAAATAGGTAGATCCAAAGAGGTTGGAAGAAAATCATTAGGAGAGAGAAACTTTTTACTTAAACTTCTTTGGGTAGATCCTTGTTTTATGTGCAGTAACATAGAGTAACTTATATAAGGTATCAGTAAACTGAATCCTTAGCGTGTGGCGGTAACTGGCTTCTAAGTGGTGCCACAATTTTTTTAGTTTTTTTGGTAGGATACGCAAACATGTATTCATTGGACATCAAAGAGACGAATAGTAAACATAATGCAAACTTGAGTGTGGTGTGACATGGCATATGAGCAAATGCAAGCGGTGTCCAAGTGAGTAACCGAAGGTCTAAGGTCAGCAGAGGGTTCTTCGGGGTCCAAAAAGCAGTCCAGGTCCAACACAGAAAATCACAGAAAGAGCACATTAACGAAATACAACGGAATTCGAAATGAAATGACAGATTGACATTATAATTGTTTTATTTCGAGTTGTATTAGTACAAATCGCGCTGCTAGCGTCATTGCGGAGCTAGTACTATTTATTATACTGTGGCGGAGGCATGGTGGTGCTATCTTTTCTCATACAGAAGAAAATTATATTGACTGAAACACCACTGGTACGGAATCCTCCGTGAATTGTATTCCAAATATAATAAAATAAATATTTCACGCCTATAGACGCCTAGCGGTATATATTCTTTGGACCCCTAAACTAACCCTGATAGGTAGTAAACCCATGGCCGCACGTCTGTTACACATGCCTCTTAATTGGTTCTGGGGCCTCCGTGTTTCCTCACGATATTTTCCTTCACCGTCGTGATAGGTACCTACTCGATTTCTTTAACTCTGGACTACCACTGCTATTTACTGATAGTATTTTTAATGAATTACTCGTAATATAATTACTCTTTAATCGGGCTCGACAGCGGTCACCTTAGCACAGAATATACTGTTAGCCCATAAATATCGATTCGGGCAACTCTATTGGAGTTACGTCTCTACGCGTGACGTCACGAAGAACTGTCAAGAATCCCGCGCATTGTGTCTGACGAGCTAGGCTGTGGCGCGTATAGTTAATTGTTATAAATGTTTGCCAGAGTATATGAAAGTCTGTAACGTAAATAATAAACCATAATATGAAAGGCTATCGCGTTATAATTTTAATAATCCAATAATACCTATAATAGTACTATCGTACAGAAGGCCGACTAAAGTTCTTTTCTTTGAGTATTAATAAGAGAAAACGAATAAAACAGCAATATACGTACCAGCGTAGTTCCCGTTCCCGTGGGAATATGGGATAAAATATAGCCTATGTTACTCAGGGATCTTCTAGCTTTCCATTGGTGATAGAATTTTTAAAATCGGTCCAGTAGTTTTTGAGTTTATTCGTTACAAAAAAACTAATATTTTTTCCTCTTATCAATTAAAATATACATTTATTTACAAAGAAAATATACATTGATTTTATTTCATTTATTTTTTTCCCCTTTATAATATGCATGTAGATTTTCACGATGAAGGAGCATTCCAACTCTGCTCTTTCATAAGTTATCTAACCCTGCCGTCAGTACTCTCCACGGATCTGGCTGGCTGGGTAAATGTACCTACAAATTAGTACGGAACCTTCGAGTCCGACTCGCCCTTGTCCAGTTTTTGTCATGTAACCCTGCTTTAGTGCTCTCGGCGGAGCCCCAGCGAGGAAATGTACCTACAAAGTAGTAGTAGTAGGTACATATTGTTATAAATAAGTAAATGGATATTAAAAAAAAAAACTCACGCCTTTAATCCCCGAGGGGGTAGGCAGAGGTATTCCATTACTGGATATACATACATTTCACGAGATACATAGGATCTCAGGATTTGAAAAACTCATTGGTACATGCCAGGATTCGAACCCGAGCCTCACTGATTTTCGACCGGTTCTTTAACCGTCCAGGCTATCACTGCTCTTGTGGATGGATACTATAAATAATAATAATAATAATATGAATAAATGGATAAGTGTAGGGTTATATGGCAAATAATAAACAAAAGAAAAGAGCGTTATTCTCGACAAACTGCTTTGTAGTTTGGCGAATGTAATTTAAAATTGTATTATTTGTAAAAGAGCAGTGATAGCCTTTACGGCTATATGAGGCTCGAATTCGAATCCTGGCATGTACCAATGAGTTTTTCAAAAACTTACGTACATATTTATCACTAGCTCGACGGTGAAGGAAAACATCGCGAGGAAACCCGCAGGTCTCAGAATTAATTCTGAGACATGTGTAAACAGACCCGGTCCGGCGATGGGCTCACCACCTATCACGTTTTGGGGGTCCAAAGTATCTCGTGAAATGTGGGTATATCCAGTAATGGTATACCTCTGCCTTCTCCCTGGGGGATAAAAGGCGTGAGATTATAATTTTTTTTTATTTATTTTAATTTACGGAACCCTCGAGTCCGATCTGTAACCCTGCCTTTAGTGCTCTCGGCGGAGCCCCAGCGGTCGGGCAACGGGTTGGCCGTGGGCTGGGCCCGGCGCACGCGGCTGCCCCACCCGCGGCCCACGCCCGGCGGGCCCAGCCTCTGGAACCTGCTCTACAAGAACATAGGCAAGGACCTCAGCCAGATATCCATGCCGGTCACCATCAACGAACCGCTCAATATGCTTCAGGTAATCGATATTTTTTTAAAGAATTTATGGTTTGGCTACTAGGCCTTTAAACCAAGTCTTCATTTTACACTTTAATCTTAGTTGAATGGCTCTGCTTCAGAGTCCATGCACAAAAATTCTGAGTCTTCAACACTTTTTACATCCCTCCCTTATCAACAGTAAAATGACAGCATTTGTACTGAAGACTTGTGTCGTGTCGTGACTTTTGAGGCAATCCAAAAATGTCCATCCCTTGCATTTAAACGATTTTCAGATTCACTGTTCACTTTCACGGACACTTGCCACATAATATACCATCACTGATATGAGTCAATACCCGAAATATACAGCAAAATTAAAGTTATATAAAAACATGACGTCCCTCCCTCTTCGGATTCCCACCAAAAAGCTCCATATAATAATAATACTACTAAATTTATTTAAAAGAGCAAATGACACTCTTAAATCAAAACATACATTTGTGTTACAATGATGCTATATATGTCAATAGATTAAGTTGACTGGCTCCCAAACTAAGATTCCCTGTACTATGGGTAGCCAGTCTTTCATCCTACTAATATTATAAATGCGAAAGTTTGTATGGATGGATGTTTGTTCCTCTTTCACGCAAAAACTACTGAACGGATTTTGATGAAACTTTACAGTTATATAGCTTATACATCAGAATAACACATAGGCTATATTTTATTCCTGAATTCCCACGGGAACGGGAAGTACGCGGGTGAAGCTGCGGGCCACTCCTAGTTCTATATTATAATTCATCATAATCACTACATAGTATAAAACAAAGTCGCTTTCTCTGTCCCTATATCCCTATTTCCCCATGTCCCTTTGTATGCTTAAATCTTTGAAACTACGCAACGGATTTTGATGCGGTTTTTAATAGATAGAGTTATTTAAGAAGGTTTTAGTGTTAGCATTACACCCGAAGCCGGGGCAGGTCGCTAGTTATACATAAAAAATGCACTATTGTAATTAAAATTGTATGTTGTTTTCCTTCTCTCCAGCGGCTCTGCGAGGAGCTGGAATACTCTGAGCTGCTGGACTCTGCGTCGGAGTGCAGGAGCGGCGTGGAGAGGATGGCTTTGGTGGCGGCGTTTGCGGTGAGCGTAGGGGATATGAAAAAAATATCGATTTTAAGAATTATTAAAATCGATAATATTTTTTATATTTATATTTAATCGATTATATTTTAAGAATTATTCAGTACGAGACAGGTCTTGCTATATTAGTGATTAGCATGCAAACAGTAGTATCAAAATAAAAAAATAAAGTGGACAATACAATCAAAATAAAATGTCATAGTAAAATCTAATATCAGGAATGTCAAAAATGGAGAACTAAACAAGAAAAAGTATTAACAATAATTAATTAATATCTACACTCCTTAACATCATAAAAATTCTGATTTTAATCGATTATGTACGATCACATAGCACATTTGCTGAATCTGCGTTTTCCTTTAATTATATTGTTTTTGCAACCAGACAATAAGTTCAGTTCACGTTCGCTCTCTATTGTTGCACAAAATTTTTTACAATTATATATTTTACAAGATTTTCAAGAGTTTCTTCTGTCTACTTCATCAAGTTATCAAGTCTATTGCACGGAGCAGACAAATGCCCGTACAGATTATACTCTCACACATATTCTTAAATAAAAAATATAAAAGAAAAGATGCTGTTGAAAGTATAAAAAAATTTAAAAAAAAATCGGTTGTCTGTAAAGTCGGTTTACTGACGATAGTTGAACGTGACAACGTCATAAGAAAATACTGATGGAATGGATTGTGCCTCTTTGTCGCTCGTTGCGCCGCACTGGAACGCCGCATACGTCACACTTTTTCATGCACGCAGCCGGCTCCATCAAATCATAAGACGTTGTCACGTCAAAATATCAATTTTTATATTTATTGCATATTTTTTTCCTATAATCGATTTTTTATTATTCGATTATCTACAATATAAAAATAAGTCCTGACGATTTAACTCCATAACTGACGAACCGATTTCCATGGTTTTGCATTCGTTGGAAAGGTCTATAGCAAAAAAAATTCAGCATTGCACCCGTGCGAAGCCGGGGCGGGTCGCTAGTTTATAATAAAATTTATCGATTTCTAAATAATCGATTTATTCCGATCAATGTGACATTAGGTGAGCGCATACGCGGCCTCCGCCCACCGAGCCGCCTCGAAGCCCTTCAACCCTCTACTGGCCGAGACCTACGAGTGCGTCAGGGACGACCGAAGCTTCAGGTTCATCGCCGAACAGGTGCAAATAAAACACTCAAGGATCTAAGTCCAGAAGTATTGGGCAGAACCAAAGAGACTAAAATATAATAAGGCATAGAGGGGGCAAAGCGAGGAAAATTTGAAGCCAAAAGTTATTCCAAATGGAATAAGTCTAGTACAATTTCGACCGAATGACAGCTCGCGTTCATACTAACTGACATGACAAGGACATGACGCTTAGGCTTTAAAGTTTTGTATGAAAATATTCCCAATGCCCCCTCTATGCCCTATTATATTTAAATCTCTTTGGAATAAACTCTCAAGGATCTATGTCCAGAAGTATTTGGGAGAGCAAACCACACGTCTTCGCTTAACAGCGTATATTGCAAAACAAGAGATTACACATGTCTCAGAATTAATTCTGGGACCTGCGGGTGATAAGTGGCAGTGATAGCCCGGACGGTTAAAGAGCCGGCCGAAAATCAGTGAGGCTCGGGTTCGAATCCTGGCATGTACCAATGAATTTTTCAAAAACTTGCGTACATATTTATCACTAGCTCGACGGTGAAGGAAAACATCGTGAGGAAACCCGCAGGTCTCAGAATTAATTCTGAGACCTCTGGTTTTCTCACGATGTTTTCCTTCACCGTCGAGCTAACACTGGGTAATAAAATAACGACATGTAAACTCTATAATATTTTTATCTGTTCCGTCCAGGTGTCCCACCACCCGCCCATCTCGGCCTGCCACGCGGAGTCCCCTCGCTGGTGCTTTTGGCAGGAGGCCCGCATCAAGACCAAGTTCTGGGGCAAGTCCATGGAGTTCCAGCCCACGGGACGAGTGCACGTCAGGCTGCTCGCCACGGGGGACCACTACAGCTGGAACAAGGTACCAGCTCTTAACCAGGTGTTGGTGTACAGAAGGCCGTTTTAACTTGGCTGCTCTGAACATAGGCTTCCTAGCCTGACTCTTACCGTCAAGTAGTCTCGTGTACAGCTGGAACAAGGTACCAGCTCTTACTGTCTATCTACACTATCTACATAATATTGTAAAGAGGAAAGATTTGTATGTTTGTAACGAATAAACTCAAAAACTACTGGATCGGTTTTAAAAATTCTTTCGCCAATAGAAAGCTAGAAGATCCCTGAGTAACATAGGCTATATTTTATTCCCGTATTCCCACGGGAATGGGAACTACGCGAGTGAAACCGCGCAGAACCGCTAGTGATAGATAATTTTAGAATGATAATTATTTGACCCTAGCGGTTCCGCGTGGTTTCATCCGCGTAGTTCACGTTCCCGTGGGAATACAGGGATAAAATATAGCCTATGTTACTCCCTGATAATGTAGCTTTCCATTGATGAAACAATTTTTAAAATCGGTCCAGTAGTTTCGGAGCATATTCAATAAAAAAAAAATTCACCATTAGAACGTACGAAAGAACTACATTTCCATTATAGTCAGACGTCTATAAAATCATTGTGTAATATGTTAACAGGTGACGACATGCGTTCACAACCTGTTCGGCGGACAGCGTTGGGTGGACCAGTATGGAGACATGCACATCGTCTGCCATGGAACTGATATCACATGCAAACTCAACTTCATTAAGGTACGGCTTCACGAACTCAACTTTGTTGAGGTACGGTTTCGCTAACTCATAGTTGAGTTAGCGAAACAGTACCTCAAGTTGAGCTATGGTTTTGAAAACTCAACTATCTTGAGGTACAATTATAATGCAAATATAAGCTTTAAAGGACACTTAAAAATTAACAAATCACTAAATTGACGGTGAAGGGAAACGGTGGACCCTTCCCGCTAAAAAAGTACCCGCGGGCCGAGTTATCCGGTAAGTGTGGGTCGAGTCACCTACGAAAAAAAACAAAGCGGGCAACTTAGCCCGCGCTAAGCAGTCTGTGGGCTTATATGACTATAGAGCCAGGGAAAAATAGTGAGGGAACCCGCGGGTCTGAGAATAAATTCTGAAGCGTGTGTTATTATTATTACACATATGAGTTGCATAATAACATTTATTATTTTGGTTTTTAGTTCGAGCACACCCTGTGCCCTGTACCTATCACTGGTTTTGTATAACATGTGAAGCTCTGTAAATAATTTATCTTGCTAGTTCGACGGGGAAGGAAAACATCGTGATTAAACCCGCAGGTCTCAGAATTAATTCTGAGACATGTGTTAAATAGACCCGGTCCGGCGATGGGCTCACCACCTATCACGTTTAGGGGTCCAATATATCTCGTGAAATGTGGGTATATCCAGTAATTGAATACCTCTGCCTACCCCCTCGGGGATGAAAGGCGTGAGATTATATATTATTTATATTGCTGTTGAGCTCCAATAAATAAATGATTATTATGAAGTGTAGTACTAATTTTGTGTTAGGCGAGCTCGTGGTCGAGCAGCCGTCACGAGGTTCGCGGGGCGGTGAGCGAGGGCGGGTCCGGGGCGAGGCTTCGACTCCATGGGAGATGGTCCGAGGCGCTCTACGCGGGGGAACCGCCCGCAGCCAGGTGCCTGTGGAGACCAGGTAAATATTTATTTCTTCAACTAACTATAGTCCAGGCAATGAAACGGATTTTTGTATGAAGACCCCAACATTAATTCCTCAGTCGGTGAAATTTTGCAGGATTGTAGTATAGTATGAGACAGTACTTGCATAAAAAAATCCAAAAAAAAAACCTAACCGAAGTTAGGTATTTTTACTGAAATACTTATTTATTTGATATCTTTGTTGGGAAAAATGCTCAGTCAAAATTTTCTTCGCCGGCAATATTCATGTGAGTTAGGAAAGCTATATGCGAAATATCAAGGGCAGGGCAAGAGGGGCCTTCCTTCACCAGCCATTTGATCAGGGAATCGACCTTCGGATAATGATCGATGCAGATTAATAAAAACTCGGTAATCAGGATGACGCTCTAAGTTTGGGTATCTCTCGCGATACACCCTAGCTGCAGCATTGGCGTTACATAAGCATTCTCCGTAAATAAGATGCATGTTGGCGTACTCCTGTACTGTATATCTATTTGGCATGATAACTTCACTTTACGAACTCGTAAATACAATCTAAGCAACAGACTCCAGAATCTTTACTTCTGGGACAGATGGATTTAAATCAAAGCCATCAAACAAATGACATAAACAAAAGATGTACGAATAAACAAAAATCCCTGTTAAGTTCTCTTTTCAAAATTATGAGTCCGTCTCCATTCAAAAAGATTTTAACCTGGATTTACCTAAGAAGGTTGCGTTACCAACATTTCACCTCATTAAATTAGATTGGTATAGAATCCGGATTCATCGAGAAAAAAAATTTTCATGCCTCAACTATAACAAAACCTAGCATGTGTTATACCATTTTAGAATTTAGACTAAATGCGTCAACTTTTAAGTATACTTGCCAAAATAGTAGCCATAAATTTTTTTTACAGTACAGCTGGTTTAAGTTGGTTGATGAAATTATTTAGAATTCAATGTTGGAAACAAATTTAACTTTTTACTTAAAAGTGAGGCAGTTATGTAATTTTTTTTTATTGTAAATTGTAGCACGGCTATTCATTATAGCATTACAGAAAAAAATATTCAAAAAGTAAATATTTACAGTCACGGTACAAGAAAGTTCATTACAGGGTGTCCGTTTTTTAGGATTTTTTTTAAACCTTCATAACATTTTGAAAAAAGAACATAGAATTTTTTTTATATTTTTCTGATTACCCTCATGACTATGCCTATCGCTGGTTTCCGGCTTATCGTTGACTTCTGGGACATCCTGTATATGTACCTTGGACGGGAAAATTGCCAGTCCATTTTTTTAACTGGAATGTCATTTAATAGTCGCTGCGGACTTACAATAGGAAAATCCAAAATAAAAACCGTCTCGCTATATTATCAAATTATCAACCACAAAAAAAAAATTTTTTTAGTATAAAAACCTAACTTCGATTAGGTTTTTTTATTTTTTATTTTTTTACTACAATCCTGCAAAGTTTCATGACTGAGGAATTAATGTTGGGGTCCACTACCTTTATTGCCTAGAGTCTAGACTAATACCAGGGTTGGCGAACTTTATGTATTAACGTGCCATTTTTTCTAAAGTAATGTTAAATAAGGTCATAGACGTGCCATTATAGCATCGCAAGTTAGGGCCAGCTCACAATATAATAATAATAAATACTATTTATAACTCAAAACTCTTTATTTACTACAAAAAAATACTTTTTGCGATGTCACAGTTATACGCGTAATTTAAATCAAAGTAAAATTAGTGTGACTTCTGTTGTTGCAGATTAGATGACAAGTAACTTTTATGTTACGAATCAGGACTTCGTGAAATATCATATTTGTACCTACTTCACACTTTTTTTTATAAGTGGCTAAGTGCAATATAAGTTTTTGTGATAGGTGACGTGCCCAAAATATTGTGTCGCGTGCCATTGGTTCGCCGTCCCTGAACTATACTATCTTACAGGTTTGGCACCCATTTGTTAGCGATTCCCAAAATCTCTATAATCCTATTTACAAAAATTGCAAACGTTTGTGTTTATTAATGTAAACAGTCTCACGATGGAGCACCGTAAGAGGTCTTTTTGCTGGCCATTCGAACACCGACCACCATAAGGAATTGACTTGACGATGTGAAAGCTCAAAATAATACCTAAGTACTTCTTGTAACAGTTTTGTAAACTAATTAACTACATTATATAGTTTGGAATATACTGATTGATAGAAAATTCTAAGTGTGAGTATTATTCAAGTCGTCATACAACTTACTTCTAATACAATGAAACAGTGTAGGTAATCTATATTTCTATACATACAGCTCACGCCTTCTTCCCACAGGAACAGGGCTCCGTGATTTTTTGCTGTTTTTATAGATAATGGTACGCAGCCCTTCGTGCGCTTGGCCGGTTTTTTTTAGTAATCTAACTGTGGGACCAAATAGATTTCTTACCCGACTGCGCCAGAAGGAGGGTTATGTTTTTCGAGAGTATGTATGTATGTATTTATGTATAATTGTCTGGCTGGCACGCTCTGCAGCCTGAACGGCTCGATGGATTTTAGCTTGAGAGGTGTCTTTAGATTCGTATTTACAGTGAGAGTGACACTGGGTATATGAAAAAAACAAAATGGTGGATTTTTGGCGCCAAATTGTGAAAAAGAAAAATAAGAAAATCGAAGAAATATGTTAAGTGTGGGGTATCATTGAATAGGTTTTTGAAAATCATGTTTAGGTTTCTTTTACCATTTTAGGCAGTCAGGTTTTTGGTTTTTTAAATTAACTTTTTTTTTAGTCAACTACTCTACACTATAATCGTGTGTTTGTTACAGGCGCAATGCCACCGGAACACGAGCTGTACTACGGGTTCACTCGGTTCGCGATGGAGCTCAACGAGATGGAGCCAGGCATGAGGGAATTGCTGCCCAACACGGACACCAGGCTCAGGTGAGAATAGACCTTGTGCCACGGTGATAAGGTTCCAATTTGAACCGCATAATGTGGTAATAGCTCACGGGCTGTTCCACGCTATTTGACCTCGTAATAGGGAAAATTATAGGTCATGTTATTAAAAAACTCACGCCTTTTATCCCCGAGGGGATAGGCAGAGGTATTCCATTTCTGGAAATACACAATTTTTACGAGATATTCTTTGGACCCCTAAACGTGATAGGTGAGAGCCGGGCCGGGTCTGTTTACACATGTCTCAGAATTAATTCTGGGACCTGCGGGCTTCCTCACCATGTTTTTCTTCACCGTCGAACTAGTGATAAATATGTACGTAAGTTTTGATAAACTCATTGGTACATGCCAGGATTCGAACCCGAGCCTCACTGATTATCATCATGTGAAGCAGGCTCTTTAACCGTAAGGCTATCACTTTTTTGGTATATACACTGAAGTGAATGACGTCTATTGTGTCCGTCTGTCCGTAGGCCGGATCAACGCGCCCTAGAAGAAGGCGACGTGGAGGCAGCAGAACAACATAAGCACGCCTTAGAGCAGGCGCAGCGCGAGCGCCGCCGGGGAAGCCCCGACCACGCGCCCAGCTGGTTCCGGTAATAGCCCACTGCTGGGCACACTGCCCACTATTTAATTTGATAATTGGGTAGTTGAAATTAAATTGCGAGTAGTCATACATTAAAAAGATTATCCCAAAACACCTCAAAATATGTATTTCGATTTTCAATTTACAATTATAGCAAATTTAAAAATAATAAATCAATCAAAAAAAGTGCTGCAATTGAGTACTACAAACTATGACGTCACGGTTTGCTATTTCAGTACATTTTCCATAGTAAAATTTCGTTTTGACAGATCGTAAAAAGTAACTGATTTGACTAGGTAGGACACAACCCTATTAGAAAGTTCTGTTGAGGCGGCCTACAGCCAGTGCTGCATTGTGGGACTGACACCAGTGATGAAAAGTTTATTTATATTACTCAACCGATTGAGATGAAATTTTGGATATATCTAGCTAATATCTATGTTTACTTTGAATGAAGATTTTATATCATACAAATTGTGTAATGTAATAAATTGGTGGATTTGATTTAATTTAAAGTTTATTTTCTTCTTTTTAGTGGATTTAGGGCTGATTGTTCAATAGTCAGTTAAAAGTTATCTGAAAAATAAACATCACCTGTCACTTTTCCTTTCTATAGTGTCAGACAGTGACAGCATCAATATATTCTCCAGATAAGTGTTAGAGTACGGTGTAAATATTCTTACAGTGTCAATTAACTTTATTTTTACGGATTTTACATTTAATTTGCATTATATTAATTCATAACATTTTTTAATATGGCAACATCAAAAAAAGATGTTTACCTATGAGCGGAAATTACGGTCGGAACGGGGGAGGCAGTTCTTGACTGTGGACGTCGAGCAGTGCAGTGTAAAATTGGATTGATTAGGTACCTGGTGCTGGCGCTACCGAAACGAAATTGTTGTAACTATTTTTTAAAGGTTTAGTAGTTAATAAGGTAAAGGAGTTCTGGGGGCCAATTCTACTAAATGACAGCGGTGATACTTGTATGACAATTACATGATTGTGGTCACTCAATGGTGATATTATGTCAAAATTTGACATAATATCACCATTGAGTGTCAAAATTTGACATAATATCACCATTGAGTGACCACAATCATGTAATTGTCATACAACTATCACCGCTGTCATTTAGTAGAATTGGCCCCCTGGTTACTCTGTTATTTTTCTTATACACAGAAATAAAAATCATTTTGAACTATAATAAACCAGTTTCCTTACCTAAGGTTAATCTGACGATTGAACAATCAACCCTTAAATGAAAGATTTTTATAAATATAAAGTTTACTAGACAAGAGACTAGCACTGACATCTGTCTTTACTCGTGTGCAGGAAGACAGTGGAATGCGGGGAAGAGACGTGGGTATTCACCGGCGAGTACTGGCGAGCGAGGGAGGAGGGATTCGCGAACCACGCGCCCG
>CAWLCF010000006.1:0-33726 GCA_963855545.1 Ethmia dodecea | reverse complement strand
AAAACAATAGCTAAGCAAACATCATAAAAAGGCTACTATACAATTACAGACTAATTATAGACGTGAAGGCATGGATAACTGACTCGATGTCGTATTACTAATCATAATTATTAAGAATATTAGAAGAAGAAGAGCGATGGTAGCCTTACGGTTAACGACCTGCTTCACATGATGAAAATCAGTGGGGCTCGGGTTCGAATCCTGGCATGTACCAATGAGTTTTTCAAAATTTACGGACAATTTATCAATAGCTCGACGGTGAACGAAAACATCGTGAGGAAACCCGCAGGTCCCAGAAATAATTCTGAGACATATGTAAAAGACCCGGTCCGGCGATGGGCTCACCACCTATCACGTTTAGGGGTCCAAAGAATATTTGGTGAAAAGTGGGTATATCCAGAAATGGAATACCTCTGCCTACCCTCTCGGGGATATAAGGCGTGAGATTATTTATTTATTTAAGAAACTATAATTCATAATAATTAGTAAGACTTGGCGTTAAAAAGAGCTGAGCTTGACTTGGTTGCTGGTTCTTCTCGGGGTACTGCATTTGGAACCAGCAACTCGTCGGTGGCGATAGGCTGCTGTTTACATTCGGATAACCTTCATTAACTTTTGGTTTAAATTTAGCCAATTTTCATGGACAAATTTAGAGTATTTTTATAATTAGACTATTGCCGTTTCAAAACGTGGGAGAGCCATGCTTCGGCACGCTTGGGCCGGCTCGACCGGAGTGATACCACGGCCTCACAGAAAACCAGCGTAAAGCAATGCATTGCGTTTCGTTGACTGAGTGAGGTAACCGGAGGCCCCAATCCTCCCTCCCCCTCCCCCTCCCCTCCTCTCCTCTCCTCTCCTCTCCCCTCCCCTCCCCTACCCTCCCCCTACTCCCACCTCAAAGGTCGGCAACGCAGTGTGACTCTTGAGTTGCAGGTGTCCATGGGCGACGGACGTCACTTAACATCAGGTGACCCGTCTGCTCGTTTGCCACCTTTTTTATCATTAAAAAAATATATATATATTTCTGTTTTCCTATTTTAACATTGAAAAAGGAATCTTGTCTTTAACTGATTTCTTTTGTTCCAGTGGTGGTCTGCGCATCTGGTTTCCAGCAGCAGTACTTCAGAGTAGTACCACGCAGCCTCAAGGTTCAGGAGGGCGCTGATGCTGTACTGGAATGCGCTGTTGCCAATCTAGCAGGGCAGGTCCAGTGGGCCAAGGATGGATTTGCTTTGGGTAAGTCGAATTGGACTTTAAAGATATCTGCCCCACGGTTCACTTTCTTTCAACACGATATGTGTTGAAAGAGTGGTGTAGTTATAAACTGAAAAATACTAACGAATGAACGAGATGGAAGGGACTGAATCGTTATATACGCTCTTACTTTAATGTCGCCAATATATTTCCACCATGAAAAGGGTAAATCACTCATTTGAATTATTGTGGATGAAGAAGAACGCTATTGTGTCTATAAATGCGACGATGCCATTGGTGTTCACCGTTACCAAATTTTTAAAACACTTAGATAAAATATTTGTCACTACCTCGACTGGAAAAAAAAATAGAATGTGTAATTGAATCCCAGTCCGGCAAATGGCTTGTGGTACCAGTGAAAATAGTAACTTTATAAAATACCTGTGAGAATCTGGATTGGGGATTTAACTGTTCTTTGGAGGCAAGGCACATTGTGCCTTTAATTGTTCGTTTTGATATTGTATGTCTTAGTGACCTTGGTAGTGATGAGCATCACATAACATCAAACATATGTTGTCTCTCTTTGTTTTTTATGACTGATTTTGTTTACCTACTTGAGTCAAAGATCGACCGGTGCATTAGGTTAAAGAGTCACTTGATCTCTCTTTTGCAAGCAAGTTACTAAGCAAAGTTTATGATTTTCTGGTTGACTAATAATATAATATATAATCTCACGCCTTTTTTATCCCTGAGTGGGTAGGCAGAGGTATTCCATTACTGGATATACCTATATTTTACGAGATATATTGGACCCCTAAACGTGATAGGTGGTGAGCCCAACGCCGGACCGGGTCTGTTTACACATGTCTCAGAATTACTTCTCAGACCTGCGGGTTTCCTCACGATGTTTTCCTTCACCGTCGAGCTAGTGATAAATATGTACGTAAGTTTTTGAAAAACTCATTGGTACATGCCAGGATTCGAACCCGAGACTTACTGAATTTCGGCCGGCTCTTTAACCGTCCGGGCTATCACTGCTCTTACTCGCTCGCTGGTTGACGAAGTTTGGTATAAAGCTAAACGTTAACTTACGGTCACAAAGTATGTCTTTGTCCTACATTGTCCTTTCCAAAATCTCCATTTTGCTCACAAAACAGATAATCTTCCAAAGAACTTCACACAACTCTGTACCCCGAAGTGTAACTAAAGTCGAATTCCTGACTTTGTCCAAACTTCGCATAGTGAGATCAGGATAACCGCAAGATTATTTAGCCAACTGATACTCTGACCTAGTTGTGATAGTGATGTACCAGTTGACTATAGCTCCAACTGGTACCTATCACAACTAGGTAACATCGACTTTTGTTATCGATAGAATTGTGTCTGTCCTCACACGAGAAGCGTTGAAAAGAGTATAGCCTACAATGAACCTATTCATGCCATAGCTACACCTATTTGTTTCTAAGCAGAGCCTTGATGTGCCACGACAAATATACGCCACTGCGTGTTATCTTAGAATTCAATAGCATCAATAAACCACATTTTTGTTTTGCAATGTCATTTTTGCAAAATTTATGTAAGGTTGTATATGTCGCATTAGCAAAGTCACATCGTTACCGTTCATTATCATTCTGTAACAATTATCAAATGAGACATTTTGCTAAAAATACATTTAATTAAATGACATTTTGCCGCTGGGATCCCAATCTGCTTGTAACAAGACTGGATAGGCACCACTTCTCCTTCGCTTTGCCTTCGCTTTTTATAATGAAGCATTCCAAATAAGAAAAAAAGTTAATAAACATCACTTCATCCATAAGATGTTACACATGAAACAAAATGGCATGTATAACTGAAACCTTAGTTGAACCAATGCAGATGAAACATGTTGGATAGTTAATAAAAAATTGATGCCTTTCCTGATTTAAAGCGCTCAAAGCGCAGACAGAACTATTGATTGTTCTTAGTCAATAAATAGAAGCCATTACACAAAGGAAAGCTTAGGAATGTTATAGTGAATTAAGCTACAAGCCGGCGACACAATAGAACAGTGTCCATACAGTCCAGTTCAATAGATCGCCGACACTGCTCTACAGAGACATTCCTGCAGACATGAATGGTCAAATTGCAGTTGTATACGGCCTAAGGCATTGGCTTAAGCGTTCACAGATTTATGAGGGAACTAGCGTGCACATGGGAATTTGGAATTTCTGGAAATTCATCGCAGAGCTGTAATATGTTACTCTTAAAATTTTATATTCCTAGCCCCCTATTCTAGGCTAAGGCTATCCGCAGCGAAATTTTAAAAAATGTGTTGTTGACCTGTACATTGTATGCAGTATTTTGGAAATGCTGCTGTGAAAATCAAAAAGTCTGTGGTGTGGCTGTCAGTGCTCTCTATTAACATGGCTACCTCTCATATCCGAGGCCTGTATTTCATCATCGACCCGTAACAGCCCACTGCTGAACTAAGAGTTTTCTTCAAAGGGTACGGTTTCAGAAGGCGTAAATCAATGAGATTTTTGACTTTATCGTCATCATCAACCCGTAACAGCCCACTGCTGAGCTAAGGGTCTTTCCTCGCACATGAGGAAGTATGGGCAATAATCTCCGACGCGAACCCACTGCGAATTGGGAGATTGTTTTAGGCTAATGACCACCTAACTTTCAGAATTTTTCAAGCCACCCAAATCAAATCAAATCAAATCAAAATGGTTTATTGCAATCCTTATGTTTTACATAGATAGTATTTACATATTTATGCATTTATGCCTTACTTAATCACTACATAGTATAAAACAAAGTCGCTTTCGCTGTCCCTATATCCCTATGTATGCTTAGATCTTTAAAACTACGCAACGGATTTCGATGCGGTTTTTTTTAAAAGATAGAGTGATTCAAGGGGAAGGTTTCAGTGTTAGCATTGCACTAGTGCGAAGCCGGGGCGGGTCACTAGTGTGATATAACTCGTATATTATTACAGAAAATCGGAGACTTCTATAATTAGCAGTATAATGATGATAGAATTTTAGTAGCACTCTGATATAATATTTAAAAACTAATAATATAATAATATAATCTCACGCCTTTCATCCCCGAGGGGGTAGGCAGAGGTATTCCATTACTGGATATACCCACATTTCACGAGATACATTGGACCCCTAAGCGTGATAGGTGGTGAGCCCATCGCCGGACCGGGTCTGTTTACACATGTCTCAGAATTAATTCTGAGACCTGTGGGTTTCCTCACGATGTTTTCCTTCACCGTCGAGCTAGTGATAAATATGTACGTAAGTTTTGAAAAACTCATTAGTACATGCCAGGATTTGAACCCGAGCCTCACTGATTTTCGGCCGGCTCTTTAACCGTCCGGGCTATCACTGCTCCTATTTAAGAACTAATCTATGTAAAACTGCATCACGTTACTCTTTCATTTTATATTAGGCGCTTCCACTCTAATATTCCACTACTAGATGCGCAATCTCCCACACTATAACAAAAAGCATAGACCGTACGCTTTCACACGGACTCGTGAATTATTAATTCTTTTGCAAGTGTAGTAATTTCCTCGCGATGTTTTCCTTCGCCGCGAAGCTGGTTATAAATCTTTGAGAGTTCTGAAACGTATACAGTTTTGTTTTGGTTGCTAATTCAACTATTGTTCTTCTTCTTCAATTCTCTATTTCTTCTCTAGGAAAAATCAAAGATGCTATAGAGTTTCGTATGTTTCTTCCAATCCGTGTGCGATAGGTTATTATTAAACTACTATGGCTACTATAACAAAAAATGATATACGTATGAACAAAAAAATACAAAAAATAAAAGGGTGCCAATATTATAGGAATTCCAATTCCGCCAAATTTATCTGCTGGGCCTGATGGTTGACTGGTTTATAATTCCTTTAGGCATTAAATTCGCCAAGTGTCATATTCTCTTGGTACATGACTTTTACGTTAAATAAATAAATAAGAAACGTGTTTATTGGCAAGTTGGCCGGTTATTCGAATAAAAATATTTGTTTATTTGCAATCATATACGAAAATGTCAAATAAGCAAAGTTTCGAATACGATATCGTATACGCAAAATGGCAAATAAGCAGAATGTCTAATACGCAAAATGTCGGAATTCTTATGTCGCTCTTATGCTGTGACTTAGCCCATTTTGCAGCTCGTTACCTTCTCGATAAGCGGCTGGATACTAGAATGGTTAACACCCGTGAACTGAGGATTGTTAATGGTGTCACTGTGTCAAATGTCTACACAATTAATAACTTAGTAAAACTATTAAGTGGAAGAAACAATGTTGTAGGTGCCTAAATCAGACATTTTTCTTATCCGACATTCTGTCTATACGCATTTTGCTTTTATGACTTTTTGCGTTGATTCCATTATCAGTACACCTGGCCACAGAATCGAATTGGCTCGAATGTTGGTGAATGCAAGTATATGCATGACATATGTAAAAGTAAGACTAGCAGTAGACTGTTACTGATGATGATACAATTTTCAAGAGTACTAGAGTTGAAACCATAGAGATTGAAATATGATAGGACATAGAGGGGGCATTGGGAATATATTCAAACAAAATATTGAGTCTCAAGCGTCATGTCAGTTAGTATGAACGCGAGCTGTCATTCGGTCGAAATCGTACTAGATTTATTTCCACTTGTAATAACTTTTGGGCATCAAATTTACCTCGTTTTGTCCCCTCTATGCTTTATTATATTATAATCTCTTTGGTTGAAACCTATATCCATCTCTTTTCTGTACCCACACTGAATCTATCGTGGCCACTCATGTTGCGTGTTAGTAATAATCCTCGCAATTAAATTATAATATCCATTTACTTTTATCGATTCGATATCAGCACTTATTTCCAAACGATTACAATTAACAATGTGACTGTGACCAAACAATTACACTGCATTCTCGACTCCTTGGATTTCAATTAACGTTAATTGAATTTTTTAAAGGCTTCAATTTGCCAGCACTTCGATTGGTTTTGTGCAACAAGGGTTGTTGAAGTTTTATTTGCTCACTACCGGTTCTAGTTTCACCGGCGTAATTCCCGTTACCGTGGGAATACGGGAATAAAATATAGCCTATGTTACTCAGGTATCTTCTAGCTTTTCATTGGTGAAAGAATTTTTAAAATAAAAAAAAAAAGACGTGTGGCACTCGGGGACTGCCGCGGTAAAGCTATTGCATATCATTTTTTATCAACAAGACTGCCGAAAACAAACGACGTTAGACAATCAATGCACGCCCTCGATAGAAGCTATGCAATATCCATCCATCCATCCGTCCGTCCGTCCGTCCGTCCGTCCGTCCGTCCGTCCGTCCGTCCGTCCGTCCGTCCGACCGACCGACCGACCGACCGACCGACCGACCGAACGGCCGACCGACCGACCGACCGACCGACCGACCGACCGACCGACCGACCGACCGACCGACCGACCGACGGACGGACGGACGGACGGACGGTCGGTCGGTCGGTCGGTCGGTCAGTCAGTCGGTCGGTCGGTCGGTCGGTCCGTCCATCCGTCCGTCTGTCCGTCGGTCTGTCGGTCGGTCGGTCGGTCGGTCGGTCGTAGGGTTCATGATTTCTCGAGCTTTTCAATTTCTCGGGTCTCGAGAATTCTCGAGGCTAATTTCTCGGGGCTTCTCGGGTTGTCGAGAAATTTACATTTACTTACGTTTTCTCATGTTATTTAGTTCCAATGACTGACGTCATTGTCAACAAATTCAGTGGTTTTCCTCTCAAATAAAAGTATCAAATTAATTATAAAAAAATATTGATTATATTTAAAAACACTAATGTTATGAATAAGCTAATTATGTTTTTTTTTAAAAATACAGAAATAATATTATTCAGATTCATAACTACACTCGGCGTCAAAAAAATCGCACCTTCGTCAAATAATACTTTAAACCACTTTTAATCACATTTAGAATCTATGGTGATGGGACTATTAAGTATCATTTTAGGCATTAAGTTAACGACATTAAAATTAACAATCATTTATGCCATAAAAAAAATCATTTCACCCAAATAACGACGTTATACAAAAATAATGCATAATTACTTTATAAAAGGGCCGCTAGTTGCGCTACCTTTTAGAGGTATAAAAGGGGGGGGGGGGGGGGGTAAAACTAGGTTTTAAGTAATTTTTAAGCATTTTTTTGTCTTACTTTAATTCTTTGTCAACAAACTTTTTCTTCTTCTTTTGCAATCACTTCTTTTTTTATGACCTAGCAAGACTAAAGTACGATTTGCTGAATGTTGATGATTAGACCTATAAAATGATACCTAGTAGTCCCATCATCATTGATTCTAAATGGGATTAAAAGTGGTTTTTCAAAGGTTCGATTTTTTTGACGCCGAGTGTATAATGACAGCACCATTTTTAGCAAGTTATTTAGAACTTATAAACAAAAGTAGCTTATATTAAAGTAAACAAAAAATCTACATGAAAGAAAACGTTAATATCTTAACTCATAATTTAATTACAATCACAGCTCCATTTTTGGCTGGTTATTTAGAAAAAAATCAACTGAAAGCTTGTAAACAAAAATAGCTTCTATAAATATATGTATTAAAGTTTGACTAAAAAATAATAGAAAAGAACAGATAGGTACTCGTACCGGGTACTGCCCTTTTTGCCGACTTTCCCATTTTAAGATCATAATATAAATTATATTATTGACAAAAATAATATGAATAATAAAGCCGTGATATGCCAATAAAAGTGAAAAGACTGTTTGATTTCAATTTATCACGTAATCTGTGAAACACACTACTTAAACTATACTTGGCTAGAGTCGAAACACGTGTAAAAACGACGCCAGAGCGTTTCCACCGAGATCAAAGGGTGCCGCTGCGCTTTGGCCCGCGTCGCCACGCAACACAACAAACGACGATTTAATTTCTATATGGGTACATGATTTCTCGAGTTCTCGACTTTTCTCGAGCTTGATTTCCCGGGAACAAAGCCCAACGATTTCCCGGGAATTCTCGGCTCGAGAATTCCCGGGAATGAACCCTAGTCGGTCGGTCCGTCCGTCCGTCGGTCGGTCGGTCGGTCGGTCGGTCGGTCGGTCGGTCCGTCCGTCCGTCCGTCCGTCCATCTACTATCATAACTTGGCTTTGGATTATGCCCAATAAACATGCCACACCTCCGTGCCCGTCGGAGCAGGGAGCGTGAGGTTTTTTCGTTACGGAATTTCTGGATTCGGTCCCCGCGCTCAAGGCCCGCGATAGAAGCTATGCAATAGCTTAAAAAAACACCTAGTTCAGTCCATATTCGTTGTTAATTTTGTATTTCATGTAATTTCCGTGTCTCAGCACCCTCCTTCTGATAATCCGTAGAACTATCAATACAAACATATTTATACCCTTTCTCTTTCTTTCCCAGGATTCTCTTCCGTCATACCCGGGTACCCCCGCTACACGATGTTCGGGGACCGTCGCCATGGCGTCTACAACTTGCGAATTGTGAATGTGACCCTAGAAGACGATGCGGAGTTCCAGTGTCAGGTTGGACCCGCGCAAATGCATAAGGTCATCAGGACGAATGCCTCCCTCACTGTTATATGTAAGTACCTTTATGTTTTATCAGAGGGGCTGTGAATAGGGTAGTGTCCTACCTAGTCAATCATTTACTTTTCAACACACTTGCTCATAAAGTGGCTCTAATTTCACTGCAATTAGGCACATAATGACACCTATAATCAAACTGAGACTTTTTGTTTGCTATTATTCACTAGTGAGTTATAGATTTTTTTTTTCAATTTTGTTGCTAGAGTTGCTTTGTTCTTAAAAAAGTTTCGATACAAAAAAGATCGTATTCAATCGTACTAATAAATTAATACACAAATATGGCTTGCTCATTTCATGCAACTTCGTATTTAAATAGATCATTTCAACTTGTACGTGTTTAATAAACAAAACTTTCACTCAAATATAACTTTGGTTTTCTCTGTAAAAACTTTAAATACCCCATTTTGTACGTGGCTAAAACGCTATCCACGACAAACCAAAGAAAAAGAAACCTAATTTTTTTAGTCCATGGCCGATCGCCATTGTAAGATGCGAGCGCATAGGAAAACGAGGCTGTATGGGCCTAGATCCTTTTGCCTTTTCCAAATTATATAAATAAAAAATTGGAAAACCAATTAATTTTCCCCGCCATTGCGAATGATTATTTTAAAATGATTTTTTAGTATTATTTATTCACAAGTGTGTTGAAAAACGTCGTATGATACACGTGTGTATTGATGATTACCGTCCTCGGCTCTCTTATGACCCTCGCCTACGGCTCGGGTCTCAATGGCGCCTCAGCGGTAATCACCAACTTTACTCACTTGTACCATAATGTACTATTTTATGATATGTCAAAACGGAATTTAATTATGTAAAATGTACTGAAATAGCGTAACGTCATAGTATTATTGCAGAACTTATTTTGATTGTTTAATTATTTTTAATTTGCTATTTGTAAAGAATATCGGCAGCTTTGGTACCCACTGAAATAGACACCCACGGGGTATCACACTATGCTTGTTATATTGACTCATAACAAGTCGAAATTTTCCATATTTTTAAATTAATCTAGCAGTTGAAAATATTGAGTCAAATAAAACAGAAATATCATAGAAACACGAATCGATCGATTGAGAAATCTATTAATACCAAAGAGATTAAAATATAATATAAGGCATAGAGGGGACAAAGCGAAGATTATTTAAAGCCAAAAGTTATTCCAAGTGGAATAAGTTTAGTACAATTTCGACCGAATGACAGCTCGCGTTCATACTAACTGCATGACAAGGACATGACGCTTGAGCTTCAAAGTTTTGTATGAAAATATTCCCAATGCCCCCTTTATGCTATTATATTTTAATGTCTTTGATTAATACAAAAACTTTTTTGTTGTTGTGGTAAAATTGAACGTCGTGTCATCACGTCAACCATGTCATTCACTAGGGATGGCCAAGTGAAAAAATAAATAGATATTTATCGTATCGACATTTCTAAATACTATAGATAAAAATCGAGTGAAAAATATCGATATATCGTCAGTTTTACATTATTATTACTACATATACATATTCCCAAATTCGTAAAAAAGGACGATGAAAATAGTATATTTTTATAAATGCTTGAGTCGGCAAGTATCTAGTACCTAACATGAAATGAAACACGAAACCAGAATTGCGTTAAAAATATATTAAAATTGATACGAATTCGATACTGTAAAATAAATGTCGATATATCGCCATTAAAAATATCGACGATATATATAATATGCTAATTTAGTATTTGGAAAAATATCGATATTTTAACATAGGTATCGATATTTTTTGCCCAAGCCATCATTCACTGGCATAGAGTAACTTATATGGCATGTGGTAGGCAGTGCTATTTTCTAACAAAGAGGTTGGAAGAAAATCATTTTATTTCCTAGAGAAACTTTTTCTTAACACGTCTTTGGTACCTAAAATCTCATAATAACCTACAAAATACACTAGGTAACGAATAACTTTTAAACCTCAACTTATAAAAATGTGGTATGATTACATAATATCTTAGTCTGTCCAAGAACTATCGATTTTACACGGTTTCGTCTTCCGTGGGCAGGTGTAAGTGGGGTACCCAAAACACATGGACGTTTGCCATTGTTCTTTAAAATCGAAATACATATTTTGAGGTGTTTTGCGATAATATTTTTAATGAATGACTATTCTCAATTTAATTTCAATGCTGTCAACTACCCCATTTGTTGGATATGTGTACAGTGTATAACGTCCAGAAATATCAAGAATTCAAGACTACTAAATGCACCAAAATAAACAAAAAACCTGTAAATGATTATATGTTATTTTTGGACAACCGATTTTCAACCGACTTCAAAAAGATGGAGGTTCTCAATTCGACTGTGTGTTGTTTTTTTTTGTATGTACGCGAGGTTATTAAGATTTTGATGAGTTTTTTGTTTGGTACATACTTTAGAGGTGGTCCTATTGAAATCGCTCGAGCAGTTTTTCAGAAATCAACAAAAGTCTCAAAATGGCATCGATGATATTTTAGTGTTAATTAGTAGAAGTCGGTTTTTAACTTTTTTTGTATTTAAATTTAGGTTAATTTAATATTTCACCAAAGAATTTTCCACTGACATTTCACTGAATGAACCTTCGAATTGAATCGTCGCTCTATCTTGTCTATAGTTACACGTATAGTTTTATAGTATTATAATAGACAATCACAGTGGGTCCAATTCCAGAGACAACACTATAAAAGACACCACTTACCCAAAACGAATCAACATTATCTTGCAAAGCGATGCTAATAAATCCTTATTACCACCGCGAGTTTATTTTCCGTCATAGTGTCCCCTATATTATTTTTACGACACTTTATCCCGGTACTACCCCAGAAATACCGGTAGTAGTAAACGCGTTAACCATTGATATGGAAATAACATCCTTTCTAGTAGATAAGGTTAGCCTGAGCAAAAGCGCTGTACCTACCGCGCCTTAGGTAGTGCGGTGAGACTAGAAGCAAATCATACCTTCTGCACGCTTACCTCACCTCTCCGTCTGTCGCCACCTATGAAATGAAATAAAACGAAATCCTTTTATTTCCAAGAACCATGGGTAAAAAAGATCTTAACAAAATGCAGAACAAACATGATCCGCGTTCGAACAAAATTTTTTGGTAGGTACACAAACTTAAGTCAACAACCTATATTACAGAGCTGCTTATTATGTACATTAAATGACAATATGTATTATTATTACTGATTATTTATGTCAAATGTTCATTAAAATGTCAAAAAACTGTCTTTACTTAATGTCTGGCGTTAATTACTATTACAATGAATTTAACGCCAACTTAGTAAATAATACTTCGTCGAAGTAACTATTCTCTAATCTGTGACTTCGTTTGCGACTTGACTTGGCTGGAATACTCAACGAATCCTTGCCGACCTGTGTAAACTTAGACGTATCTATTGGGTTTAGAATCGATGTAGTGACCCGTTGCTTTTGTGATCTCATAAATTTTCTCATAATATTTAGTTTTGGGTATGATAGTTTGGGAGGTTCCTTGATTAGAATGACAAATAGTTTGTTATTGGTTATTTTGAAATTATCCTCCACTAACATACTACCAGCAGAATAATGGTTTTTCAATCCCTTCATAGTGCTCACTTATGTCATTTACTACATTTTTTTACTTCTAGAAGCAGTGGTTTCGGTTGTTTAAATTAATCTGTCAGTCAGTCAGATAAAGCTCACGCCATTGTCCCACAGGCGTAGACAGAGACGATGGATCGCCACTTTGCTCGATGTCTGCATACTTCTTTCGCTTCCTTCACATCCATAAGCCTTTTCTTGCACGCTCTTATTCTTCGCAGTTCGGAACCCAGCATTTTAAGGATATCACTAGTTTGATCCGTGAACGTCCTTCTAGGGCGTCCTCTTTGCTTGCATCCTTCAACATTCACACCATAAATCTTCTTTTTTACGTCATATGTAACAGAATAAGCGCAATTCCTGAAATTAGTTTGTTCAGTATAGACTATACTTCAACGATTTTAGCTATTTTTATTGTGTAAAATTTTTCCGAAAAATGAATTAACATAACTGAATTTAGGGCTTACTATGGAAACTTTATTATTATTTCTCTTTATTTAAGAAATTTGGTTAGACAAAACTAAAGTACGAGTTTTTATATAATAATTGGGGTGTTTGTGGAATTTCGCTTATTCTGTGACGAGTTGTATATATAATTAAGTAATACCAACCAAACTTTCTTTGTGTCGGTAAACTTGGAATCTGACTCATTAGTCTACAAACCAAATGAATACGTACTTGTGCGTTCGTAGTTAATTTTACATTTAGTTAATTTTAGTACCATCTACCTACTTACATTTATTTTGTAAGCAGTACACACACATCCACTAAACATAAAATATGTATTTTGCAATTTCTCATGTAAGTGAATCTTTGTATTCTTTTGAGAAATTCTTAACCACAATGACTAGCAAAACTATCTAAGATGAAAACTTAACCTGCGTCGATACAACAAAAGACATTTCAAGTACCAAGCAAAGCTGTGGGCGATAACTTGTATTAGAACTCAGTAAAAGACTTGTTTAAAAGCTTTCTTTGAAAGTTCCACCGTTTTGTTAAAGTTTTAACGTTAAAAAGCAGCTTTTATGTCTCAATGGGAAATGAGTTCAAGTTTCTGAGATGTAGTTTGAAAATTTACTTAGAAAAAGGGGGGGTACCACTATTCCTTATCTAGCTTCTCATTGGAAAAGTGGTATCATGATGTTTTTTAGCAGCAGCGATAGTGACTGCCGCTAGGCGATATCGAGGGCTATGAGGGTCGATGAATGAAAGGTGTTGCTCGTGTCGAGAGTCGAGATCAAATGTGATCGGTGATCGGATCTGACCACCTTTAATAGGCTCTATTTATACCAGTTGTGTTCATAACTAAAAGGGTAGATACATTTTAATAAAGCCTGTAGGTGGGTACCTACAATGTGGTAGCCCTGTTGATAGTGAGCCCGCCTCGTAAGCGTTGGGTTTAGATTCGAATCCCGCTGATGCACGAAAGACTTACCTACGTTCATATTATCACTAGCTCGACGGTGAAGGAAAAAATCGTGAGGAAACCCGCAGGACCCAGGATATTTACTGCATTTGGAACCAGCAACTCGTCGGTGGAGATGGGCTGCTTTACATTTAGCTAATCTTCGTGGACGAGTTTAGAATGTCGTTATTAGACTATTGACGTTTCTAAGTACACTTTTTGTACCTACAGAAAATAAATGATTTTGACTTTTGTGACATTTCGGGGTCCTAAAAAATTTGGTGAAAACTCAGCGTACCACCTAGGGGAAAAAAAGCGTGCGCAATATTTTTTTAAAGCTGTTGTTATCAATATTACGTTTTCGGTCGGATTCAAACCAAAACAAGGCTAAAATTGCCATTTCCTTTTGATCTTGCAAAAAATATGCCTCGCTCCACAACACGATTGAGAATTCACAATTTTATACGACTTTTTAAGTAGTTTCGTAGTTTTTCTCGAATACATATTCAGTTCGCTCTTCGCAGTTGTTCGTTTGAAAAATATAATGGTTTTCATATTGGCTTGCTCCGTTTTTATGGTGGAAAGTTTTTGTTTTTACTTACAGCCGGTGTACTCTCACTAAAACTATCAGTAATACCTAATACATTCCCATACACCTCAGGGGTTGAAGCGTGAACATAATATCTGTATAAAATATGTAACAGAAAAATAGAATAGAATAAATTTATTGTGCAAACTGTGTACATAGGTTGGTAATATGATAAAACATAGACAGTAAGTTCAACAGCTTAAGCGCAATTCCTGAAATTAGTTTGTTCAGTATCAACTAAAAAATAATAAAAACAATAGTCTCATGGTTTTTATCCCCGAGGGGGTTGGCAGAGGTATTCCATTTCTGGAGATACTCACTTTTCACGAGATATTCTTTGGACCGCTGAACTACTTAATCGATTTTAGCAATTTTTAATGTGTTTTATTTTTCCGAAAGAATATACTCTACTTGTATAATTCAAAGTAGCCTGCAGTATTAGATTTTTTTTATATTTATTATTCCTTTTACAAATATTAGTACAATTTTAGTGAGTACACTCGCCAAACTAATAATAATTTCAAATCTACGTTAATTTTAAAATATCCAGTCATAGAATCTTCTCTAAAACAACAACTTTAGCAAACCGAAACGTATTTTGAAAGCAATGAACGATCTAATCTTAAACGCAAACTTTACTACTGGCTATGAAACCCCAATAGATAACTTCAAACCTATAACAATAACCTCAAAAATGCAAATTTACCATTACAACCCAAACGCTAAATTCTGACGCATTTATATAAAACATCACCTATCTACATAAAATCAGTGAGGCTAGGGTTCGAATCCTGGCATGTACCAATGAGTTTTTCAAATCTTACGTACATATTTATCACTAGCTCGACGGTGAAGGAAAACATCGTAAGGAAACCCGCAGGTCTCAGAATTAATTCTGAGACATGTGTAAATAGACCCGGTCCGGCGATGGGCTCACCACCTATCACGTTTAGGGGTCCAATGTATCTCGTGAAATGTGGGTATATCCAGTAATGGAATACCTCTGCCTACCCCCTCGGGGATGAAAGGCGTGAGATTATATATATATATCTACATTTACACTTCTACTCTAATATTATAAAGAGGACAGATCCAAATCTACGTAGCGGATGTGGGATGTGCGTTGACGTTTTTTAGGGTTCCGTACCTCAAAAGGAAAAAACGGAACCCTTATAGGATCACTTTGTTGTCCGTCTGTCCGTCCGTCCGTCCGTCTGTCAAGACCCTTTTTCTCAGGAACGCGTGGAGGTATGAAGCTGAAATTTATATCAATTACTCAAGTCTACTGTCCCTTGAAGCTGTGAAAAAATCAAACTTCTAAGCCAACGCAATCAAAAGATACATCCGTTTATGCCGCAAATTTTCGACACTTGCAAGGGAATCAAAACCTACAGGGTGCTTCCCGTGAACTCAGAATCTTGAAATTTGGTACGAAGCAACGTCTTATAGCATAGATAAAGGAAAAATTACGAAAACCATAAATTTGCAAGGTTGTACGGAACCCTCGGTGCGCGAGTCCGACTCGCACTTGGCTGGTTTTTTTTCTTTTATAGACTAGCGGTTCTGCGCGGTTTCACTCGCGTAGTTCCCGTTACAAACATACATAACATCTAGTATGTTTGTAACGAATCAACTCAAAAAGTACTAGACCGATTTTAAAAATTCTTTTACCAATAGAAATCTACAATATCCCTGAGTAACATAAGCTATATTTTATTCCCGTACTACCATGGGAACGGGAACCGCTAGTCTATGAAAGAAAAAACGTCAACGCACATCCCAAATCCGCTAGGACTAGAAACATAGAATTTTGCACAAAGTTTCCTTAAACGACTTAAGTGAGCACTAAGAAAAGATATTTGCACATTCCCACGGGAACGGGAATGAAAAGGATCCTCGCGGTAACCGCTAGTATTTAAATAATACCTCGATAAACCGGGCACGCTCTCAGCAAACGTCTTAACACTAGACTCGGACATAACAATGAACTTTTAGTACCACTGCAATGTCTATCTCACTCCCTCGCAATCTCACCCCTGATATAAAATTTGCAAACAGTATGAGAGAAGTTATGTTTTTCGTCGGTAACCCTCTAAAATATTGATGGGACGGCCCCGCGCGGGTATCTTGGCGCGATAAAAAAGATATACAAGGGCTAAGGGTTAAAATCTTTACAAAAAGTTATTGATAACTCGGCGGGGGTCAAATGGGGTGTAATAAAAACAACTGAGGTCGGTAGCGTCAACAGGGTTAACTGGAATTTGGTTTGTTTTAGATAAAAAAGTTTTTTAAAGGGTTCCGGTGAAGAAAGAAATATTACTTTTTTTATACCAACTTATACATTTTCAAAGAGGTAGGATGGTAATAGAATGTTGCGCAATAAAGTTAAAAAAATAATATTAACGAAGATTATTATAAAAAATACAGCAAAAATACATCAAAGACGATACTGATGTTATTGAAGCCGAAATTGAAAATTTAAACAATGTACAAGATATTTAAAGAAACAATTAGAAGCAGCAAACTTATGCCGTGTCATAGAGTTCAAATAAAATGCTGACATTAGCGAATAATAAATCATTCAAAGCTCTCTCTGTTTATTATAAAGATAGCTATCAGTTGCAAACGATAAATCAAACGAAAATAGGTAAACACTAAGATGTATAAATAGTTACACAGAATAAGTTTCGTTATGAAATAAACAGAAGTATTTGACAGCACAGGAAAACAGCAAAAGTCCGTCAAATTTACAATTTACTGTCATTCATGACAGACCTGTTGGCTTAGTTGGTAGTGACCCTGCCTTCTGAGTCGGAGGTCGCGGGTTCGATCCCCGCTCAGGGCCAACATTTGTGTGCATGAACATATCTGTTGGCTTCGTGTCTGGTCGTTTAATATTTATTTAAGTATGTTTATCAGTTGTTTACTACCCATAGTACAGGCCCTGCCTATTTTGGGACTAAATAACCGTGTGTGAATTGTGTCCCACAATTTATTATTATTATTCAAAAAAGTATTAAAATTTACATTCACAAGGAGACGGTATGCCAAAAAAATTGTTAACAAACTTTACACAATCTGCCAAAAAACAAAAAGGCAGAAACATTCAGCGTGTAACAACTAAAGTTGAACTTAGAACTGCACCCGGAGTAGTTATAACATCAAACACTTAACTTATACAACGGTAGGTAGCTATAGCTAATATTACAACTTTAGCAACTGTTGTAAATGTAGAATTTCGCACTTTGAGACTCGAACGAGACATTTCTGTGAATAAAATTGAATATTTAAAGGAGAAAACGGCGGAGAGTAATTGGGAACTTTTCAAAATGGCTGCCTTCACACTTCAGAAGATCGGCTAGAATGGAGTATACAATGTTACTGTATTTGCTAAGGCGTTTAAATTGCAGACGATAGAATATTATTAAGAAATTCCTAGTCTTAGGTACCTACTAGGTTGTGTGTTTTACAAAAATGCACTTTATAGTCAAAATATCACTAATATGTTTTTCCAGCGGCTTAGCCTTCTTAGGGGCTGAATTCTGCAAAATCCTTTCTTAGTGGATGCCTACACTGTATAAAAAAAAAAAAAAATTCAAAATCATTTATTTTCTATTGGTATTAAAATATACACTTAGAAACGTCAATATTTTATAATAACAAGGCACTCTAAATATATCTATGTGCAAAATTTCATTTATCTAGACCCAGCGGTTCAGGCTGCGCGTTGATATATCACCAATCAGTCAGTCACTTTATCATTATAGATATATAGATGTGTACCTATGACACTCAGCAGAGAAATCTAACGGTAACCTCATTATCTTTTTCTTGCTTTTTTCCCATTATTTGGGGTAGGCGCAGTCGGTATCTTGACAATCATATCTTCACCTATATTCCTTCTTGCACATAATAATATCATCCTTCACACAATCCATCCATCTTTTCTTTGGTGAATTTAACGGTAACTTTCTGTTCAAAATTCATCAAAATGTATAGGAGGTCACAACTAAATATGTTTCCATACTTACATACGCCGAAGACAAAACGCATTCTCGTGCATTGGGCTAAAAATACAAATTTCTAAATTCATCGTTCTTGTGATATTAATTAAAGTCATTCTTGACTTTTGAGTATTAAACCAATAGGAGCGCGCACTAGTTTCTTTGCAAAAAAGTCTGCCAATTTCTGCGCGGGGGACGAGGAAACGAACACAAATAATCGCTTGTTCTTCGTACTTAACTGAGTTACATTACTAGCTATGTATAAAGAAAAAATATTCTTTAATGTCAACACAAACGCATTGCTGACGTGACAATGTCTTATAATTCGATGGAGCCGGCTGCATGCACGAAAAAGTATGACGTATGCGGCGTTCCAGTGCAAGCGAGAGCGCGCAACGAGCGACAAAGAGGCACAACCCAAAAAGTATGACGTTGTCAGGTTCAACTACCGTCAGTAAACCGAACTTTACAGACAACCGATTTTTTTGAAAAAACTATTAAACACTAGCTTGAACTAGATGCACACAAATACATTCACCAATTCGAGCACTCCGTAAACTGAAAAAAACTAGTTGTATATAACTGGTATGATCGTTGACCGACACTTTTTTTGGCAGAGGGGAACGCCTGTCAGTGGTTGGTTTAATACTCAAAGTTCTTGACTTTTAATTTGTGTGTATCCGGTAATCACTTGTGGATTTTATTAAAATTTCCCCAAACTTAGAAGAGTTTATGTGTATTACAAAATTTAGTTGATCCAATTGTTGAGAATAGAAAATGTGTACCAAAACGTGAGCCAAAAGCTGAAAACTTGACTCCAAATGCGTGTTCCGAAGTTGATCATGAAAATTTAATGATAATCTCTCCAAAGAGGTTTCGGGATTAAAAATTAATAAGCTGACAGAGAGACTTTCTAACTAAACAAATGCACGAGGTATTATTTTATTAGCTTTCAACTTTTAACACGGCTTTTTGGCGGGAATCCGAAGAGGGAGGCCATGTTTTTTGTATAATTATTTCCTTTTGCTGTATATTTCTGGTTTTGACAAATATTAGTGATAGTATAATATGTGGCAAGTGTTCGTGAAAGTGTGCAGTGAATGGGAAATTCGATAAATTGCGAGGGATGGACATTTTTGGATTGGCTCAAGAAATCACAACGAAGTCTTCTGTAAAAGTGCTATCAGTTTCTGTTGATAAGCAAGGGAGGGATGTTAAAAGTGTTGAAGACACTGAATTTTTGTAAACTAAAGACTTGAAAACTTAATTACTTGATATTTTCAAAATGCTAAATGCGGTGCCATTGTATAAAAATAAAAATAAAACTTTTAACATCTGAGTTGTGCAGATTTTATATTATATGAACACTATTGGGTGACCGTGTTGAATCCGTTTTTACTCTCTCTTAATGTACTTTTGCTGTGGCCTTCAGGGTCCATAACGACCCCTTAGCTTTAAGGATATCTGTGTGGTGCAATAAAATTATTGAGTATTGAAATGTAACTTCGTAGTATATTCCACCGTGGAATATACTACGAAGTTACATTTCAATACTACAACACAAAAATGCCTTGCGCAGCGCGTAACAAAACTAAATGTACCGAAAAATATCCGCCGTTCTAAAAAAAGGCAAATCGAATATAACTCTACCCTAAAAGGGTACAGGTAATAGAAGAAAATTAGAACTATCACTGGCGTTTAACGTAATGTAAACCCTAACATATATCTACTATATGTATGGGTCTAAGAAATATCGGCGACCCTATTGCTTATTGGAATCGGAACTGGCGAATTTGAATAAAAGGCTCTCGTAAAATAGTCGCAGTTCTATTATTGTGACCGGCGTAGGGAGGGGACGATGTCAATGTTTTTGTCGATAAGTGATTTTGAGGTTGATTGTGTCATTGGTGGTGTGTCGATAAATTGATTTAAGAGAAATATCGATATAGAGTAATACTAAATTGATAGAAAAGTTTAGTGGGTATCAAAAACAGAGTTTAGATAAGTCAATAATAATAACTGAATACTAACAAAATATTAACTAGATTGTAAAGTACCTAATGTATTTTAAAGCACTGATTAGTAAATTACAAAAAAATATTCCTGTGTCTTAGAAAACAGAAATAAAATAGGAGTTATTGTATAATATCACTCAACTTTAAACAATAAAATACTATCTTACAGTAACCTGTGTACAGGACTGTGTTTCAGAATCATCAAAATTAGAATAGCAGTTTTAAAAACATCCACAATACATGTCCAATGAAGTTTTTTAATAACGTCTTTTCACACTAAACACAAAAACTATTTACAAAATCATGATTCTTATTGAACACCCGAAAATTCTAAATTTAAAAATGACAAGTGATTCCACTAGTGTTATTTCTTGCCCCGCTTATTCTCCTCAACCATACATGCTGAAGCGGTAAAGTTAAAATGAAAATGCACACAATGTCAAATTTTGACTTTGACTAATAAAAAATTCGCAGAATGGAAAACTCTCAAAATGTCCCATCACTAATATTCACGAAACCTATCATCCCAACCCTTCAACTGCTACCATAAAAGCGGGTCTCAGCCGACCGGGGCATATCTGACCCGAGGTCTTGATTCGTTGAGGGTTAAGCTTTTCATATAAAAAGCATCTTTACGCGTTTCCCTCATTGGAAGGGTTACAAGAGTTTGCGCTTAGGACGAGTTACGTAAGAACGTTTGAGATATTCTTTTTCCTACTTACCTTGAATGTTTTATGGATATTTTGAGTGCGTTGTCTTTAGCTAGCTCATATTATTATTGACGTGGACTGTAAAAATAAAATGCTTACGCCTTAACTACGAAGGGGTCGGCAGAAGTATTCCATTCGTATACAACGCGTAACAGCAAAAACGCAATTCCTCATACACCCCAATTAGTATACTAATATAAAAAAAATATGATGCCATCCAACTTTAGTTGTGTCTAACCAATTTTCTTAAATATCCATAAATAATAGCACGATTTCCATAGATAACACTAAATTCAGCTACGCTAATTTATTTTTCGGAAAAATTTAACACATTAAAGATAGCTGAAATCGATTAAGTGGTCGATACTGAACATACTAATTTCAAGAATTACGCTTATTCTGTTACATGTTGTAAAATATCATTAAGAAAAATAAAAACCGGCCAAGTGAGAGTCGGACTCGCGCACGAAGGGTTCCGTAACTATAAAAACGGCAAAAAATCACGTTTGTTGTGTGAGCCCTCCAAAATATTTATTTTATTCTGTTTTTTAGTATGAATATGTTGTTATAGCGGTAATATAAATACATCATCTGTGAGAATTTCAACTGTCTAGCTATCACGGTTCATGAGATACGATAGGGCGATAAAAAACAATACATACATAAATCTATTATGTCTTAAATCCGATCGCTTGATAATGCCATCTTCAGATTACATTAATTCTAGAGTAAAGTCACGGGCAAAATGCTGTTAACAAGCTAGAATTAAAAAATAAATTTTCACGTCTCAAATTCATTTGCATTTCAAAAGGATAAGTTATAATTAAAAAATTACGAACAAAATTAACAAAAATAAACTTTGCATCAACTTTCAGCATTCGCTTCATAGTTTTATTTATTTATCAAAAAAAAATAGCTAACGCTTTATGAAAAACTAATTAGTTTTTAATTATAATTTACAGGGTGATGCCATTTATAATAGTTAGTTTATTTTAATTACGAGAAGCAGCAGGAAAAACAATTAAATGAGGTTTAACCTGTGAAAAAAACATCGTGAGGAAACCCGCAGGTCTCAGAATTAATTCTGAGACATGTGTAAACAGACCAGGGGGTCGATTTTTGAATCTCACCAAGTGACTAATTCTCACCGACCCACTCGTAATTGAAATCACCATGCGTTGCATGCATTGTTTTTGACAGTTGACGTAGTGCCATCTGCCAAAAGTGCCAAAGTATGTTTTTCGGAAGAATTAGCAGCGGAGCTCGATTGTGATATTTTGTGATTGCGACGATTTATTGAAAACAGCGTGTGACTTTCAAAAATACGGCTTTTGGAAAATGGTGACATAAAAGTCATCGGTGATAATTTTAGTCACCGGTGATTTTGATATCACCAGTGAGATTCAAAAATCGCACTCCCGGTCCGGCTGCGGGCTCACCACCTATCACGTGGGTATATCCAGTAATGGAATACCTACCCCCTGCCTACCCCCTCGGGGATAAAAGGCGTGAGATTATATTATTATTATTATTAACCCGTGAAAGTGAACAAAAGAGCAAATAATATCGTTATTAAACTAAATAAGGCTTATGGATGTGAAGGAAGCGAAGGAAATACCTATGCGGAGATCGGGCAAAGTGGGGATCCATCGTCTCTGCCTACCCCTGTGTGAAAAAGGCGTGAGCTGTATGTATGTAAATTATTATGCTATTAGCTGTTCCTCGCGGTTTCAGCCGCGACGTAGTTTCTGTTCCAGTGGAAAAAAAAAGCATTTGTGCAAAATTTTATTATCCTAGATACAGTGGTTTCGGCTGTGCGCTCTTCGATCAGTCAGTCACCCAGTCATCATCTAGAAAATGACAGTTGTGAGTCTCCAAATATTAAATTACAAAATATTTATCCCTCAATAGAATTAATGCTGCCTTGTTATTAAAATAGGTTTGAATTACTCGCAACTTAATTAAACTTTTGCAAAACAGTGAAGTAAAATTAATTACAGATTGTTATGTATACACTTAGGTAATGGAGTTTATGTAGGGTATATAATAAGTTTCTAATTGTATGTAGCATTGGTATATTAATGCTACATACAATTGCCAAAATAAAGAATAATTTCGAGCTGATTTTCGTTTTTCAGTACAAAATGTATGAAAAAAGTTTTTGGCGATTTCTGTCGTTTCTAGTACTCACACCTTAAATGGTCCCATAGAGTCTTTTGATCCCCACACGAAATAAGATCGATTGGCATAAAAATTTATTTCTTGTATTTTAGCATTTTCTTCACTGACTGTACATTTTCTCCAAAATCGGTGAATGCAGTTCATAACATCTTAAAAAGATAGGGATGGTCTCCTAGGAACGTTTTCCTGTAACTATAACTATTAAGGTATCTGCTCTTACTGACCCGTCTCAAAAATCCACTATGTCTGTATAAACAAAAACCGTGAGTTTGGGGCGCGTGTGACTCAACATACAAAAAATATTATTCCCAACTCAAAATATTTTTCCTCCTAAGAAATACTAATAAATAAAATAAAGAACCAAATAATAGTATATGAAATGACTATATACTTTTTTATTGTCATTCATATAAGTACTTTGGTTTGACCGTAATCTAACCCTTTACAGCACGCTCGTGAAACCGCGCCATAAAAATATATTTTATTGACTCCCATAATAACACCGTAAACAACTAAATAAACATAAACTAACGTAAACAAAAAAATAGAAAATAAACAAATCAGTACGGAAAACCAACTAATAATGATAACAACACACTAAATTCTGCTGAATGTTGCGTTATATGTGGTGAAAAAGGAAATATTATACATAGTGGTGTCGCTAAGGTGACGATAAATTAGCGGTGGGAATGGGACTTATGAGTATATCCCTGGGAATATGCAAGTGTAAGATCTAAATATTTTTAGTTATAGCTTTACCACAAAGGTTTAAAAACAATAAGATGTTAAAAAACATAAAAAAGTTGTCTGTAAACCGACTTATTTACGGACGATACGAGTAATTTTACGTGATAACGTCATAAGAAAACGTTGATGAAAAAATGCATACTGGAGTGGAAGATAGATGCGTCACAAGCCGAACGCTTAGGCCGATCGTGCCTCTCTATCGCTTGTTCCGCGCTCTTGCTTGCACGCTCGGCTCAGGTGGAACGTGACACTTTTTCTTGCAGACAGTGTTCATCGATTTATAAGACGTTATCACGTCAACAATTTGTACATGTAACACAGGTCGCAGCGACTTAAGAGAGCGCCAAAGATATTTGTCGTCCAAGTTTGCGACATGCGTTGATTTTTTTTTAAATTATCGTACGATACTAATCCCGGTATTTGTAACTAGCTTTTACCCGTGGTTTTGCTCGCGCACATTTATTTCACCTCCTTCGGGGTTAATTTTGAAAAATAGTTTCTTAGTGGATGCCTACACTGTATAAGCTATCTATGTGCAAAATTTCAAGTCTCTAGACCCAGCGGCTTAGGCTGTGCGTTGATATATCAGTCAGTCATTTTATATATTAAGATATGATTTAGCTATCTAAAGAGGATACCCGGTCACCTATTTGGAAATTGTTCCATATGATTTTGATTGAATTTTATTTCTATAGCTAGGCAGAGCTGTGCAATAACTCACTATATACAATGCGTCACAGAATAAGCGCAATTCCTCATACACCCCAATTAGTACATTAATATAAAAAATATGATGCATTCGTACTTAAGTTTTGTCTAACCAAATTTCTTAAATAAAGAGCAATAATAGTACGGTTTCTATAGAACTAAATTTAGTTATACTTATTAATTTTTCAGAAATATTGAACACATTAAAAATAGCTGAAATCGATTAAGTAGTTGATACTGAACAAACTATTTTCGGGAATAGCGCTTATTCTGTTACATATTGTATAATATTATACGTCATAAAAATGTCCTGGCAAACTCCCGCGCTCGCACTAACGGCTGGCCATACTATTAAGATTAATGTACTAAGAGATATGGTGTAACATATATGTTTTATATTTTATGTGCTATAACGTAGCCGGCAACAATAGCGTCATACATACTCGTCATATACATCTAGATAGCTAAAAAAGCTATTATGAATTTGATGTCATACCTACTTAATTTTCATCCGACTACAAAAAAGGAGGCGGGTATCGATTCGACTGTTCTTTTTTTGTTACCTCAAAACTTACGACTGGGTGAACCGATTTTGATGCTTCTTTTTACCCGAATGCGCCAGAAGGAGGGTTTTGTTTTTCGAGAGTATGTATGTATGTATCTATGTATGTATAATTGTTTGGCACGCTCTGCAGCCTGAACGGCTCGATGGATTTAAGATTGAGAGGTGTCGTTAGATTCGTATTTACAGTAAAAATAACACTGGGTATATCAAATTGAAAAAAAAATAAAAAAATGGCGGACTTTTGGCGCCAAATTGTGAAAAAGAGAAATAAGAAAATTGAAGAAATATGTTAAGTGGGGCATCATTCGATAGGTATTTGAAAATTATGTTTAGGTTTCTTTTACAATTTTCCATTTCGAATGTCCATTTTGGACTTATAACGGTTTAAAGTTGGTTACTAACTAAAATTGCCATTGTCAGAACTGAACCAAATTGAAATGGGACCACATGGAAAGCATTAAATAGAAGCTTCAAATAAAACAAAAAAGTTAATTTAAAAAACCAAAAGCCCGACTGCCTAAAAAGCTGGAAACAAGACCTATTAGTGAAGTAGGAAATTAAGACCATGTGCCAATAAGTGTTTGTTGTTAGTCAAAGTCAAAGTCAAAAGTTTTTATTCAATGTAGGGACTTATAAGTCCTCTTATCGAAAGTTATTGCGACTCCACCGCTTCGTTCGTTAAATTGAGAATATACCGCCGACTGCATGAGATTGTTGTAAGATTGTGCAGCACATGGTCTTAATTTCCTACTTCACTAATAGGTCTTATCTCCAGCTTTTTAGGCAGTCGGGTTTTTGGTTTTTTAAATTAACTTTTTTATTTTATTGTAAGGCTTCTATTTGATGCTTCCCATGTGGTCCCATTTCAATTTGGTTCAGTTCTGACAATGGTATCCATAAGAAAACCATATAAGTTGAAGTCGGTTTATTACTCTTTAGAGTTCTATTTTATATTAGCTCGATTGTAAAGAAAAACATCGTTAGGGAACCCGGATCCACCAGAATAGATTCTAAAGTATTTGTCACGAAGAGGGCGTAAAAAACTAGACATATGTATGTATGTAGGTCTCAGAATTAATTCTGAGGCATGTGAGGCAACAGACGGTCCGGCGATGGGCTCACCACCTATCGCGTTTAAGGGGTCGAATATTCTCGTGAAAAGTGGGTATAACCAGTAATGGAATACCTCTGCCTACCCAATCCGGGATAAAAGGCGTGAGAATTTTTTTTTTTTATTTGACAGGACTAAATATCTCTCGTCTCTTTTCTTTTCTAGGAGAAAGAATGTGACAGAACTAAACTAAAATAAGTTTAGTCGCTGAAATGCAAAATCGAACGCAATATGATGTATCTTACGTTGTTTTCATGCCTATTCAGAATGGCTTATAGTAGCAAACACACCATTTGTATCCCCAAAAGTGCCTTCGATATTCACGAGAAAACGTATTTGAAAATTTAAGACTCAAATTGGCCCAATTACAGCGGAATCTTATTAAGTTAATTCCATTTAGTTGATTGAAAATAAATCGTTAATCCATCGGAATAAGAAATTGCGTAATCGAATCTGACATCGGATTCGATATCGAACTGGGATTGTGACATTTAATTTTCTGTTTCATAGAACGTAATTATTGTGGGATGTGACAGGCTTTGTAATAACATCTGAGTTTTCAAAACTATTTATTTTAGAAAGATAGAAAAGTTTGGTGTGCGTACATTGTTATGATACATATTTTGAGAAATCTACACAAAATCTACACTTATACGTACACTAATATTATAAAGAGAAGGATTTGTATTTTTGCTTGTTTGTAACGAATAAACTTAAAAACTACTGGACCGATTTTAAAAATTGTTTCACTTATGGAAAGCTATATTATCAGGAAGTATCATTGGCTATATTTGCCCGTATTCTTACGGGAACTACGGGGTGAAACCGCGCGGAACAGCTAGTATATTAGTTTTTTTCTGATTGTTTTGTAATGTTCATAGGCTTATCTAACAAAAAAGTCTGATGTTTAAATTTCCAAAACAAATAAAAAAAAAATTACATAACGATAGGGTACGCAGAAACAATAGACCGCCACCTGCATATGTATATGCTTTGAAATAGTTTTAGGAAATTCCCACGGGAACGGAAAATAATGCTCAATGTAATAAAGTTAATATCGGTATCCTTAATGTGTTGTTTTTAGTGTACAATAAAGAGTTGTTGCATTGTTATATTTTATAATGACTTTCAAGCGTAAACTGCCGTTGGACGCCACTATCAAAGTCAAAGTCAAATCGGGAAATAGCACTGACTGACTGACAAGGTAAACTGAAATCAAAATGGTTTATTGAAAATCATTGCAATATACTTGATTAGCATGAGGAACAAACTCCTCGCACATACAACATATCAACAGCTGGACCTGGAAAAACCTAGACAATCAACTAGGGAATATTTTTCCCAAATTCCCACGTGAACGAAACCGAAAAGCGATTAATTCTGCTCGCATATCAAAGCTTATTTCGTCAAATCTGTAAGTATAGAGTTACGTTGAGTAAGACGAATGGTCTAAGAGATACGGCAGGCATACGATGATAAAATCCCCTTGGGAAAAAGCCGGGGGATGGTGCTTGTATGTGTAGATTTATTATGCAGTCACTAGGCGAAGAGGGTTGCGGATGTAACTCGATTCTGTGATTTTATCAGCTCTTGCTTAGATAACTGGGGTTACATACATATGCTCACGCCTTTTTCCCGAAGGGGTAGGCAGAGACAACAGCCCGCCACCTGCTACGATCCTGGCATACCTCACGTGCCTCATCCGCATCCATCAATCGGTTCATACAAGCTCGTCGGTTTCGGGTACTCTTTATCTGGCTTTTTTTCAATACATCGCCGATCTGATCGATGTAAGTACGTCTAGGTCTATAACTGGGGTTGTGATGTGGTATATTGGTATGGAGTCAAAGTCAACGTCAAGTCCACTTATTGAACGTCATTTCAACTCCACCGCTTCAGCATGTATGGTTGAGGAGAAGAAGCGGGGCAAGAAACTATTCAACACAATATTCTTTTAATCAATTGTTACTTAATACTAAATTGGGTTACATAATTTCGTTTGTTTTTCGCTATCGTATTGCGTTGGACTGGAGGAAATCTGTTCCAAGCATCATTGTCATGATGTCGGAAAATACATTATCACTAGCGGTTCTGCGCGGTGTCACCTGCGTAGTCAGTGTTCCCGTGGGAAAACGGGATTATAATGTAGCCTATGTTATTCAGAGATCTTCTAGTTTATAAACCCTTGCTCATTTGATTTTTATAACGCTTGACTCACATACCAAATCTTATTTTTTATTATTCGTGAACTATAACTACTTATTTCTGTTATAATTGTAATATTAGCAGTGATAGCCTTACGGTTAAAGAGCCTGCGTCACATGATGGTTAAAGAGCCCGCCTCTCATAAGCGAGGCTTCGAATGCTGGCATGTACCAATGAGCTTATGAGCTTTTCAAAACTTACATACATATTTATCATTAGCTCGACGGTGAAGGAAAACATCGTGAGGAAACCCGCAGGTTCAGAATTAATTCTGAGACATGTGTAAATAGACCCGGTCCGGCGATAGGCTCACCACCTATCACTGAAACTGAAACACTGCCTCCTAAGACACAGGATATCCTAGTTTAGGAGACAGGGTTCACCTGAATTGTTACGCCTTTCAAATATTATTGTTAAACTCTGTTAAATTGTTATCTATAAGGTTTTGGTTTAAATAAATTATTATTATTATATTATATCACGTTTAGGGGTCCAATATATCTCGTGAAAAGTGGGTATATCCAGTAATGGAATACCTCTGCCTACATATACGATAAAAGGCGTGAGATTTTTTTTTTTCGGTTATAACTAGTTATGAGGTTGCACGATAAAGAATAACGAACGAAAACTGTGGGTTTTCTTAATAGCTTCTTGTTTACTTTGAAGTGTTTTGCGGAAAGGATCCCCAATTGAACGGTTCCGAAACTTCCGTAAGGGTTAGGTACTCCTAAATCTGCGGGTCATATCAAAAGGGCTCTTAAATTGTTCACCAGTATCTTCTTCGGGTTCAGTGGATTTTTTTAACGGTTTCATTTGTCTACGGAGATGTACAGTCAGCAAAGATGTTAGGGTTACATGGCCAGAAACTAAGATTCAGTTTTCTCTTAAAGCCTTAAATGTATTTATATATAATTTTTTGGTAAATTATAGGGATCAAAGATACCTTTTGAAATATACATTCATCAATAAGATTTATTTATGACAACCCCAGAAAAATGACTTCTTAATTACTGACCATGTAACCCTAACAACTTTGTTGACTGTACCTATACTGAAAATGAAAATGTATTTTTATTCTGTAGGCAATAAGAATTACACTTAGAAAAGTCAATAGTCTAATAACAAGGCACACTAAACTCGTCCATGAAGATTGGCTGCAACGCAGTACCCTAGTTTACTAGGAAACATCTTAAAAATAAAATAAATAAATAATCTCACGCCTTTCATCCCCGAGGGGGTAGGCAGAGGTATTCCATTACTGGATATACCCACATTTCACGAGATACATTGGACCCCTAAACGTGATAGGTGGTGAGCCCATCGCCGGACCGGGTCTGTTTACACATGTTTCAGAATTAATTCTGAGACCTGCGGGTTTCCTCACGATGTTTTCCTTCACCGTCGAGCTAGTGATAAATATGTATGTAAGTTTTTGAAAAACTCATTGGTACATGCGAGGATTCACTGATTTTCAGCCGGCCCTTTATCCGTCAGGGCTATCACTGCTCTCTCTCTCTTACTGCACTGCACTGGTAATAAAAAAATAAATTAGAAAAGTCAATAGTCTAATAACAAGGCACACTAAACTCGTCCATGAAGATTAGCTGCAACGCAGTACCCTAGTTTACCAGGAAACATCTTCTGTCTAGCCATTCCCGTGTCTATATGTTTTTTTTTCTTTATTTGAAAGCGATGGTGTTTGAAAGAGATGAGGCAGTGACATACTGCAATATCGTGATTGGAGACGAACAAATTGAACAGGTGAATGAGTTTTTGTATCTGGGTTCAAAGTTTACAAGAGATGGAAAGTGTGAGAGTAATTTTGAAAGAAGAGTGAGTGCAGGAAACTTGGTGAATGGACCTTTGCACTGCTCATACTGCTCAGACTGCTCATAAAGGGGCTCGTCTGGCTGTGCAGAAGAAACAAGAAAGCAGAATAAATGCAGTTGAGATGAGAGCGTTAAGAAGTATGATAGGAGTTAAACTGAGTGACAGGATAAGAAAAAGTGAGATATGGAAACGTTATGGTCTGAAAGAAGATGTAGTGACAAAAATTGAGAAAGGTATGCTGAGATGGTTTAGGCATGTCGAGAGAATGAATGAAGAACGATTGACGAAAAAAGTGTATAATGCGAGTGTGAATGAAAGTGTTGGAAGGGGTAGACCTAGGCGGACGTTTCGAGATCAAATTGGGGACGTCTTGAAAAAAGGCCAGGTCAAGAGTACCCTAAACCGAAGAGCATGTATGAAAGGAACAATGAAAGTTGACGAAGCAAAAGTAGTATGTAAGGATCGTATCAAGTGGAAAGAAGTGGTCTCTGCCTACCCCTACGGGAAAGAGGCGTGATTATATGTATGTATGTTTGTATTCGAATGGGGCTTTTGTCCTATTGTACATGTCAGTCGTCATCATCATCATCAACCCATAACAGCCCACTGCTGAGCTAAGGGTCTTTCCTCACACGTATGAGGAAGTATGGGCTATATCTCCCACGCGAGCGTGTTGATGATGATTAGGCTGTAACCACCTGAGGTCTAAATATTTAAGCTACCCAAGAGTATCTAACATTGCTTAACGACTTCAATTGCGCACAATTACAACCTAGACCTAGTTTTAACGTGCCTTTCGAAAGATGGATGATATCCTACTACTATTATTAACTCGAAAATTTGTATGTATGGATGTTTTGTTCCTCTTTCACGAAAAAACTTCTGAACGGATTTTGATGAAACTTCACAGTTATATAGATAATACATCAGAATAACATATAGGCTATATTTCATCCCCGTATTCCCACGGGAACGGGAACTGCGCGGGTGAAACCGTGGGGCGCTGCTAGTCTTGATATTCCACCAGTCCCCACTGTTTGACCGTGCCCAGTAATGCCTAAACACAATGTGTGTCTTGTCTTTTACGCTCTCCAATGACACATCTCAAGTATCACATCGTGAATGAGAGTCATTGTTCATAGAATTTTCCCATAGATCCCGTTACAAGCCCGCAATGTAACTGTAGCAGTTATTAGAACTACTTCAAACTTTTATGTTATCTATATTACTACAGCGACCTGCCATATTATAATATAAAATTATCGGTGTTTTTCTACTGTATTATGCATGTATTATTATACATATAAACCTTCCTGTTATATCACTCAATCTATTAAAAAAAACGGAGTCCAAAAATATACTTGTGAAAAGTGGGTATTTAAAGACGTAGTAAAAGACGGGCCCGTTGACTCAGTTGGTAGTGACCCTGCCTTCTGAGCTGGAGGTCGCAGGTTCGATCCCCGCTCGGGGCCAACATTTGCAAATCTGTTGGCTTCGTGTCCGGTTGTTTAATGTTTATTTAAATATGTTTATCAGTTGTTTAGTAACCATAGTACAGGCCCTGCCTAGATTGGGACTAAATAACCGTGTGAGTTGTGTCCCACAATTTATTATTGTTAATATTGTTTTTAGGAATGGTATACGTCTGCCTGCCCACTCTGATTTTTATTAATGCGCCAGTGACTGACTGTCTGTTTCTTTCGTTTTCATGAATAAACAGACACCAATCTTACTGAAATTTGCATTTAGAGGAAGTAAAAACGCTACCTTATATCTTAGAACAGGTGACGTCACAGGAAAAAACCTAACTGAAAAAATGCGAAAATAGAGAAAACTATTTCCCCGAAAAGTAGGTCAAGAAAATACCGCCAGTAACGAAATTTTAATATCCCTACCGTTAGAAGTCTCGTACATTAACATGTCCCGTTTATTTCCCACGGGACAGTCCCGCTATCTAGACATTGTCCCGGAAAAAGATATAGTTGGGCTTTTAGCTGAATTCACGTGTCCAAGAAAGACGCTGGGAAATCACATTGAGTAGTTTCTTAAGTTGAATTTAAGATGTACTAAGTTGGTAGGTACATATTTCTATTTAAGATTATGACAAAAAAAAAATTTTATGGTTTCTGTTCACACACATACTGACAGGTTTCACGTTTCTTAAGAAAATATGTATAGGATTAAAATAAAAAAAGGTTCAACTTTTATAAAATAAAATAAAACTATCTTTTATTTTATTTATTTACATTACATAAAATGTATATTATTATGTCAACTTCTAGATCAAATTTCCAGTTTTTTTATTTATACGCACTTTGTTTTACAATCAACTGTTTAACAATAATAATATCACACTTCAACTTTTTATTTTTATTTTTCGATAAAAAAGATATAAAAACAGAAACTCAGGGCAGAGAAACATATATGTTGTTATGTCAAGAATAAATGAATTCTGTTATATGAAAATTATCGAGACAAAATGATTGGCCCATTTTCTTAGCTAGCATTGAATAGCTCTGTCTAGAAATATAACCGCTAAAGTTGATTTACTGGGGCAATACTGCGACACGCAAAATGGCGTATCTAAACGGGTTGTAAAATTTTAATATTGGCGCGATAACCTCCGTTTTATTTTACGTTTGAGTTATAGTTACTTGAGTTCGCTGTATGGCAGTAATGGTTACGTGATAACGTTTTAGTGAAATAGCTTATGTCCTGAGAAATTCTGCCTAATTTTATTAAAACCAGTTAAACATAAAAAAAGTCTTTAAGTTAAAATTGAAAAACTCATTGGTATACATACCTACAGGGTGTTAGGGAAACGTTTCCGAAGCGAAGAATAAAAAATAAAATATTTAATTAATTTATCATAGTCAAATCAAAAAAATCTAAATCAAAAATATTAATTTCTCTTAGGACATGAAAATGTATGGGTGGGTTGCTGCACCCTTGGAGACTTAATGAGCCTGTGTTAGGATGCATCGCTTATCCGTAGTACAGATTATTCGTAATCGTGATTCGTACATCGTGAATTTAAACAATAATTTAAAGTTTCTTAATCAAAATTTTAATGAAAAATATGATAATAACAATGTAGGACACAAATTTATTTAGTCCCAAATTTGGAAAACAGTTTCAACTTGCTTCGGAAGCGTTTTAATAACATCCTGTATGGCCTCCCCAGAATTCGAACCCGAGTCTTACTCTTAAGAGTCGACTGACTAAGAACAGTGCTATCACAGTTTTTACTTTGTGAAGAGCTTAAT
>CAWLCF010000005.1:87500-100000 GCA_963855545.1 Ethmia dodecea | reverse complement strand
GTAGCGCACGAAAGTGCCTTTGAGGCGCTTCGACTTGGTGGCGACCTTATGAATCGTCGACAGTCCAGTCAGAATCTGACTTTGGAGGACTGCTGCCGGTGTGTCCTCTTCTCGGCCAGCCAGCGCCAGGCGGGCCGCTATGTGGGCCTTTATCTGTCGAGACTCCTCGGTGATCTCACTTTCGGCGAGCAGGCATGTTTCTTCTCGCTTCATTGCCCTCAGCTCTGATTTCTCTGACCAGTGGCCGGAGCGGCCTTTTCCTCTCTTGTTCGCAGCTACTTTGGTTGGTGGCTCAGCCGTGTCATCGGAGGATGAGTCACCGATGGCATCACCGGCCCTTTTCCGCCAAAGCTTTCTGGAGCGCGAGTCCTCCCCAGTAAGCTGCTCCTCGTCCATAAGGAGGGACTCCACCGACATCAAACTCCCGCTGCGAGAGCTAGTCTCTGACAGCAAGACATTTGATGTGGTGGAGCCCTCCGGAATCCGCAAGTCCGTTGACGCGCTAGGGTCCTTGGTTCGAGCGCGCGCCTTCAGGGCGCACGCCTTCGCCTCCAGTTTAACAAAGCAAGTTCGCATGCCAGGGTCGTCGTTATTTCCGTTTGAAGAGCACAAGTTGCCCCCCCCAGAATACGGTGGGGCAGCCGGAAAGACCTGATCACTCGTCAGAGCAACCAAATCAGACCGGGAGGGATTCTCCGGCAAAGCCGGTACCCTCCTGGGGTAGTCTTTATTTTCTTGGGCTTCCATCTCGATCGTCCACACGGATTACACATCCCTCCGCCTTTTCAGGATGGACGCACTTTTGGGAGGGGTATTTAGTGCCCCCCCAGGCTCACGCTAGCCCTTGTAAGCGGATATACCGCCACGGTTCGGTGTAAAGAGATAAAGTCTGGAGCGCGAATGATCGGAAAAACTCCGCTCATTCCTGCCCAATCCAATATCCCTCCTTGCATGTGTGGTAGTCTCGGCCGTGACTGGAGAATGGGCACAGAGACTCTGTGTCCATTTGCCAGCCCCGTTGCCCAGGGTGCGCCGCGAGGAGACGACTACCCTGCACCCCAACCTAACCTAACCTAACCTAACCTAACCTAACCTAACCTAACCTAACCTAACCTAACCTAACCTAACCTAACCTAACCTAACCTAACCTAACCTAACCTAACCTAACCTAACCTAACCTAACCTAACCTAACCTAACCTAACCTAACCTAACCTAACCTAACCTAACCTAACCTAACCTAACCTAACCTAACCTAACCTAACCTAACCTAACCTAACCTAACCTAACCTAACCTAACCTAACCTAACCTAACCTAACCTAACCTAACCTAACCTAACCTAACCTAACCTAACCTAACCTAACCTAACCTAACCTAACCTAACCTAACCTAACCTAACCTAACCTAACCTAACCTAACCTAACCTAACCTAACCTAACCTAACCTAACCTAACCTAACCTAACCTAACCTAACCTAACCTAACCTAACCTAACCTAACCTAACCTAACCTAACCTAACCTAACCTAACCTAACCTAACCTAACCTAACCTAACCTAACCTAACCTAACCTAACCTAACCTAACCTAACCTAACCTAACCTAACCTAACCTAACCTAACCTAACCTAACCTAACCTAACCTAACCTAACCTAACCTAACCTAACCTAACCTAACCTAACCTAACCTAACCTAACCTAACCTAACCTAACCTAACCTAACCTAACCTAACCTAACCTAACCTAACCTAACCTAACCTAACCTAACCTAACCTAACCTAACCTAACCTAACCTAACCTAACCTAACCTAACCTAACCTAACCTAACCTAACCTAACCTAACCTAACCTAACCTAACCTAACCTAACCTAACCTAACCTAACCTAACCTAACCTAACCTAACCTAACCTAACCTAACCTAACCTAACCTAACCTAACCTAACCTAACCTAACCTAACCTAACCTAACCTAACCTAACCTAACCTAACCTAACCTAACCTAACCTAACCTAACCTAACCTAACCTAACCTAACCTAACCTAACCTAACCTAACCTAACCTAACCTAACCTAACCTAACCTAACCTAACCTAACCTAACCTAACCTAACCTAACCTAACCTAACCTAACCTAACCTAACCTAACCTAACCTAACCTAACCTAACCTAACCTAACCTAACCTAACCTAACCTAACCTAACCTAACCTAACCTAGAGCAATTACAGCATATTAGAAAAAGTATAACCGGAAAGCTGATCATTGGTGGAGACTCGAACGCCAAGAGTACCTGGTGGGGCAGCAAAGAAGAGGACTTTCGAGGCGAGCAGATGAGCGGAGGACTGCTGGAGATGGGCCTGCACATTTTAAATAACGGTGACATCCCGACATTCGATACTATACGTGGAGGCAGGAGATACTGCAGCCATGTGGATGTAACGGCATGCTCGGAGGACGTCCTCGACCGTGTAGACGAATGGAAAGTTGTTGAGAGCCTCACCAGCTCGGACCACAACGGCATAATTTTCGGCATTAACCTTCAAAAATCAGCAGGACTAAGCATAGAAAGAACAACTGGACTCTACAACACGAAAAAAGCTAACTGGGAGGAGTTTCGTGAGAAGCTGCCTCAGGTTATGCGGGAAGAAAAACTAACGTTAGCAGATATAGACAAAATTAAGAACACAAAAGAAATAAATCAAGCAATAGAAAAATACACAACAGCTATTACTAAAACATGTAAACAGACAATCCCAACAAAAAAGAAAAAGAACAAACTTACCTTGCCGTGGTGGTCCGAGCAGCTCGCAGAGATGAAAAAGGAGGTTGACAGGCGAAGACGAAGAATCCGGAACGCAGCGCCTCACCGCAGACAGATGGTGGTCCACCAGTACCTAGAACAAAAAGAAGTGTACGAGTTAGAAGTTCAAAGTGCAATAACGAAAAGCTGGAAAGAATTTTGCGGGAAACAGGATAGAGAAGGGATGTGGGAGGGCATATATAGGGTGATTGGAAGGACTATGAGGAGGGAAGAGGATTTGCCGCTGAAAAGGGATGGGAAGACACTGAACACAGGGGATTCCGCTAGATTGCTAGCCGAGGTCTTCTACCCGAGGGATTCAAAGGAGAATGACAGCATACAGCACCAGCAAACGAGATCCATAGCTGAACTGGCAAATGAAAGCGGTCATGATGACAAATATGACCCTCCATTTACACAGGAGGAGTTAACCTTCGCAGTCAGGTCGTTTAATCCTAAAAAAGCTCCCGGAGGGGACGGCTTCACGGCAGACATTTGCGCTCAAGCAATAAGCACAGCTCCGGAACACTTTTTGGCCCTCCTAAATAAATGCCTGGCCCACCACTGTTTCCCAAATATCTGGAAGAGAGCCACAGTGGTTGTGCTCCGAAAGCCGGGCAAAGAAGACTACACTTCGCCGAAATCGTATAGACCTATTGGGCTTCTCCCCATACTAGGCAAGATATACGAAAAGATGCTGGTGAACCGCCTCAAGTTCCATATCCTGCCTGGGATTAGTACGCGCCAGTTTGGCTTTATGCCACAGAAGAGCACGGAAGATGCTCTCGTTGCTCTCATAGGACACATTAGGTCGAAACTAGCGGAAAAGAAACTAGTGACACTAGTTTCACTAGACATCGAGGGCGCCTTCGACAATGCCTGGTGGCCAGCCATTAAGACAAGACTAGCAGAGGAAAAATGTCCCATAAACTTGAGGCGAGTCATCAGCAACTATTTTGCTAACAGGAGGGTAGAGGTTAGGTATGCCGGCGAAGTGTACGAAAAGGAGACGGAGAAAGGATGTGTACAGGGTTCCATAGGCGGTCCCTTCTTTTGGAATCTCTTGTTGGACCCTCTCCTAAAACAACTTACCAGCAACGGATGGTACTGCCAAGCCTTCGCGGACGACGTCGCTATAGTTTTCGACGGAAGTGAGGCCCGAGAAATTGAGGGACAGGCCAATGTCGCCCTCGAGCATGTTCGGGAGTGGGGTGTCAACAATAAGCTTAAATTTGCACCGCAAAAGACACACGCAATGACTATAACGCGGAAGCTAAAATATGACACACCACGCTTGAGCATGGGCGGGGTTGACATTGAGATGTCCAAGGAAACCAAGATCCTGGGTCTCACGATCGACGATAAACTAACGTTTAACACCCATGTCGCCAACGTATGCAAGAAGGCCATTGGCATCTATAAACAACTGGCCAAAGCAGCACGCGTTAGTTGGGGCCTAAACGCGGAAGTCATTCGTACAATATATGTGGCCGCTGTCGAGCCCACTGTATTGTACGCAGCAGCCGCTTGGGCTCCGGCAGCAGAAAAACTAGGAGTTCGCAAGCAGCTAAGTGTGGTCCAGCGAGGTTTTGCTCAAAGGCTCTGCAGGGCCTACCGCACGGTGTCCCTGAACTCAACGCTGATCCTGGGTGGGCTACTCCCTCTCGACCTCCGAATCCGAGAGGCGGCCACATTGTATGAGGCCAAAAAGGGACTACCACACCCGGCACTGGGCGATAGGGAGATTGAGCGGATGGCATCGGCACTTGAAACCCCGCATCCCGCGGAACAGGTGAGCTTGGAATTCAGCAGCCTGGTGGACGAGTTGCAGTATGCGGGCAGTGCACATTACGAGGTGCGCATTTTCACAGATGGAAGCAAGATTGAGGGCAAGGTCGGTGCTGCGCTATCCATGTGGAATAGCACAGCCGAAATCAAGGCCCTCAAACTTGCCCTGTCCCCGTACTGCACCGTCTACCAGGCGGAACTGTATGCATTAAATCGAGCGGCGAAGGAAATACTAAAAAGCAAGCAGACCACATTCGGGGTCTTTAGCGACTCCATGGCAGCCCTCCAATCGGCAGTAAACTCGAGCTCCCCCCATCCCTTAGCAGTGGAATTCAGAGACACAATCCGCAGCTGTAGAATCCAGAACAAGAGTGTCTCATTGTTCTGGATAAAAGCCCACGTGGGGCTTGAGGGGAATGAGAGAGCTGATCAACTCGCGAAGCAGGCTGCCCTGCAGTCGAAAAAGAAGCCTGACTACGATCTATGCCCTGTCTCATTCGTCAAACGTAGAATCCGAATGGAAACGATTGACGAATGGGATAGGAGATATAAAACCGAGAAAACTGCTGCTGTTACAAAACTGTTTTTCCCAAATGCGAATGTGGCATACCGCATACTGAGAAAACTGGACCTGAACCGCTACACGACGCAGCTAATGACAGGACACGGTGGGTTCTCTGCCTACTTGAATCGTTTCAAGTTGAAGGAGAGCCCATCGTGTGACTGCGATCCCGACAAAGAAGAGACAGTGGCACACCTTCTAACAGAGTGCCCCAAATTTGAAAAAGAACGTTTCGACATCGAGCAAAGGCTGGCCACAGAAGTATCAGTTCAAAACTTACCAGACCTAATTAGTAGTAAAAACCAGAAAATATTTTTAGAGTACTGCACCAAAATTGTCAAGCTAGTAATCGAGAAAAATAAATAGTACAGAAAACTATGTAAAAATAATATAGTAAATATATTATCATTTTGCATAGAGTAAAATATAGTAAGAAATAAAATATAAAATATAGTAAAACATAAAATAATAATAATTAGATAACAACTTAAAATTAAAACTGATAATATAAGTACCGCGAGTATGAAAGGTGATGGATGAAAGAATATGATGAATGACAGAACAAAAAGTATCAAATGCGATAATTGTCAATTATAAATAGAAAAAAGCAAAAACAGGCCTTGTCCCTGACAGGGGTTCTATAATAATTTAATAAAAAAAAAAAAAAAAACCTAACCTAACCTAACCTAACCTAACCTAACCTAACCTAACCTAACCTAACCTAACCTAACCTAACCTAACCTAACCTAACCTAACCTAACCTAACCTAACCTAACCTAACCTAACCTAACCTAACCTAACCTAACCTAACCTAACCTAACCTAACCTAACCTAACCTAACCTAACCTAACCTAACCTAACCTAACCTAACCTAACCTAACCTAACCTAACCTAACCTAACCTAACCTAACCTAACCTAACCAGTAGCGCGCAGCCCCCCGCAGCGAACGCAGCAATTCTAACTCGCTCCGCGCTCAAAAAATCCAAGTTGTGGAAAAAAGTGCTCCGATTTTCCCGGGGAAAGTCTGAAATTGTGTAGTTCAGTGCACCCGTCACGCGTGTGAAAAAATTTTCAAAATCAGTGAAAGATTGGATAAAAAGTGAGGTGAAAAGTGATACATAACCTAAATTTTTGGTTATAAGTGCATGCGGCTCTCGCTGAGTCGCTTTGACCCCCCATTTTTTGGGTGGCGTTGGGTCCGCCCCGGGGACCAGCACAATTCACCAAAATTTTGGATTTTTCCGGTGAAAATTGACGTTAGTAAGGAACAATAACCGGAAAAACAGTGAGTTTGACCCAAATTTTGACTTAAAGTGCTCGCAAACCCCCCCCAGTCGCCTGACCCCCCACTTTTTGGTGGAAAAGCAGACCGCCCTCGTGGCCGCCACAATCCACCGAAATTCCAGACCTTCTCGGTGGAAATCCAGCCCAGGAAATTTGTAAAACTGGAAACCACGTGGCCACGAGGTCTTAGATCCAGCTGACCTGGAGCCTGGCTGAGGGTGCAGGGCGCTGGAGGGTGCCGGGGGAAGAAGTTCGACACCTCGTTTGCCAAAATCCGACAGGTACAAGCGGAGATACAGATTTTTGAAAATTTTTGGAAATTTTTTGGACTCTTAAAATAGGACTTTTTATTTGAACCACATCTCCCTTGTTTTTGTAGTTTTTAAAATTTTTATTTCTTTAATTTAAAATCTAGTCTTTTAACTTGCCAAGTGTCAAATTTCAGATTTTTAGTCGCTATACTGTGTTAGATATTAAGCTTTACATTTGTAAACAAACCACCCGATCGCGGAAATTTTAAAAAACTTTTGGGGGTTGTAGCTCAGGATTGGGGGGTCGGATTCTTAAAATTCGACCAGGGAACCTATTTTTTCAACAAGTTCTTCTTACGGTAATTTTTCCAAAATTTTAGATTCAAAATTCGGGGGGGTGATTTTTGGTTTGAAATTACGTCGCGGGAAAATTACAGTTTTCGTTTAAATTCAATAACTTTGGACGGGGTGGGCCAAATTTAACGGGGTTTTCTTCAAAATTTCTAATTTTCGAGGGGCTACAACTCTCCCATAGAGTCCCAGACTCTATGTAGAGCAAATAAAAAGTTGGCACAAAAATCTTTAATTAGGGAATAACTTTTGGACGGGGTGGGTTGAAATTATAGCGCACTGGTTTCGGCACCAAAATTGGGGACTTGCTCTACATAGAGAAAAATTTCTGGAATTCGGACTCTACCATATAGAGCCAACACCAGGAGCGGATAGCGCTCGGTGGGGGCAGTAAAACGAGCCTACGCACGGTCCTCTACGACCAGTGGTTGGGAAGTTATAGAGGTTTGAAGTTGGCGACGCCATTTTGGTCCGCCATTTTGGAAAACTTAAATAGAGTATAACTCCTGAACCACTGGGGCTAGAGCATTGGGACTTGCTCTGGACTTGTTCCCCTCCTCCCCCCTAACATCTGTGACAGGTACTGACTCTATATAGAGTCAGAAACTTTTACCCTTTTTTGACTGGGCGGGAGCAAGGACAGAAGAAAGCCACTAGTAGTGCCCAAAACCGCGTGGCTCTAGGCCGAATACTGACGGAGATACGAGCTTTTTAGACTCAGGCGGCCATATTGGACGCCATCTTGAAAATATTCAAACCGCGATATCTCCGGAAGTACCAGTCCGATCGGGACGCAAAAACTTTTAGCACGTAAGTTAGGTTAAGGACTATAGCTGAGCTATACTAACAGAGCTCTACATAGAGCAGAAAAGTTTTTTCGAAAAAATTATTTTGATTTTTATGTTGTTTTCCGCTCCGTGGCTAATCTCTGCCACGTGTGCTTAAATAAGACCCCAACACTGAATAGACTGGCTCTATAATAGAGCTTATTGTAAATTCTTTATTTTTCTTTAAATTTATTTTAAACAATTTATATTTTATTTAATTTTGTCTCGTTTAGTGTGTCCTTATATATAAGTTAACACTAATATTTTAAGTTTATAGACCGGACCCCCCTTTTACAGGGGTCCTGTAAATTTGTGCTTTTAACGACCGTAACGTTGCCACTGCTAACGTGGGTTCGGCGATTGACAAAGACTCTACTTAGATAGAGCCACCTTATACCGTCGGACTAAAGAAGTCAACGCCTACTTGTATATACAAGGAAGCTATACACACGTATAGTAATACAAACACCAACGTTACACTATCGCAACTGACTTGACACCTGCAAAATATTGACTGTGATAGTAATTTAGTAGTTTAATTTAATATTTCATTTTAATTATTATCTAAAATTAGGGCTCTCTACACCCACTTTACTATAATCAATCCACCGTTTTACCTCACAAATGGCTACCGTCCGCACTCCAGTGGTGCCATCAAAAAAGCTGGCAACACCAGAGCCAAAGTCGACAGAGAGGGACCGTCCCTCTACCCGCAATGACAAAGAATCGGACGGCCAGGCGCAAGCTATTGCACCCTCCATACGGAGGCAGACCGCGAGCCCCCAACAGTCACGCCTGCAGAAGGCAAAAAACCTTCTAGCGTCAGCAAATCGCCACCTGGGGAACTCACGGAACCTTAAATCGGAAATCAAGGATAGTGTGCAAAATGCTATAACAAGCCTGTACAAACTTGTAAAGGAGGCCGAAGAGGACAAAAAACGAACGAGAAAGGAAGAAGGAATGGAAGGAGAGCATGAAGAGATGATGGATGAATCTGGGGAAAGACCGGAGCGTAAGGTAGAACGTCTCCAAAAAGAGCTGGAAACGATGAGGAGCGAAAGGGAAAAAGAAAAGAAGGATATGCAAGACAAAGTTAAAATGATGACGAGAGAAATCGAAAAGTTAAAGGAGAATGAAAAGGCACTTAGGGACGGAAACGAAAAGAAAAATAGTGAAGGAAAATGTGAGGATGGATGTAAGAAAGAAATAGAAAAGTTGAAGAAAGTATCAAGTGAAAAGGAAAGAATGAATGAAAAATTAAAGAAAGACATTGAAGGACTGAAAGAAAAATGCGAAATCCTGAACGAAAAGATCGAAGAGATGAAAAGGGAAATGGAAAAGAAGGAAGGAGAGATGAAGGGAGAGAAAGAAGGAAGAGAGAAAAATGATAAATGTATAGAAGGAATAAAAAGAATAGAAGAAATGGTGAAAGCCAACAAAGAAGAGACTGAAAGGCTGCGAAAGAATCAGGATGAAAGATATGAGGAACTGAAAGAGGCAATAACACGGGACCGGAGCAATGAGGCCACCCCCACATATGCGGTGATAACAGCAGGACGCACGTCTAAGGCGAAGGAAAGGGTCACATTGCATTCGGTCGTGGTGACAGCCAAGGATGAGACGGAAACGAGCGAACAGGTGTTAGAAAGGATACGGACAGCAGTAAAAGCAAAAGACGGAGGAGTCGAAATTGATAAGGTAAGGAAAACCAAAGACCAAAAAGTCGTACTCAGCTGTGGAAGTCTCGAGGCGAGGAAGCGAGTAAAGGAAAGACTGGAAGAGGCAAAGGACGTCCTCAACGTGGAGGACATGAAGAACAAGGACCCACTGCTGATTCTTAAAGATGTGCTGGCTTGCCACAGCAATGACGAAATTATCAAAGCTATAGGCAGTCAGAACAGCGATGTGCTTCATGGCCTCGACGATGAGGATAGACACATGGTCGTCAGATACAGGAAGCGCACGAGAAACCCACACATGGCACATATTGTGCTTTCAGTCACCCCCAAGATATGGAAGCGAATGCTGCACAAGGAGAAAGTAAGAATCGACATACAAAGGGTGCGAGTCGAAGACCAATCGCCACTTGTGCAGTGTTCGAAATGCCTAGGGTATGGCCATAGCAGAAGGTACTGTAAGGAGGAAAAGGAGGTATGCTGTCACTGCGGAGGACCGCATATCCGGGATAGGTGTGACGCAATGCAAGCAGGAAACCCTCCAAATTGCGTCAACTGCCGTGATGCGGAGCTGCCGGCAGAACACAATGCGTTCAGCGCGGGTTGCCCCATCCGTCAGAAGTGGGACAGCATAGCGCGAGCCCGCGTTGCGTACTGCTGAGGGCACCCCGACAGAAAAGACGTATACCGTGCTGCAAGCCAACCTGCGCAGAAGCAAACTCGCCACCAATGAGATGATGATTGAAGCCACTGAAAGGAAAGCTGCCATAGCACTCCTACAGGAGCCTTACACTGGAATGGGGGGCAAAGTGAATGGACAGAGGGGGGCCAGAGTCTACCAATGTACTGGACAGGAAGAGGGAAAGGTCAAGGCAGCAATAATGGTATTTGACTCGGACCTTGACGTTGAGCAGTACCCGGACCTCACAACAAACAATATAGTGGTTGTGAGGATCCAAACCAGTGATTGGTGGATGATCGTCATGTCCATGTACTTCGAACCAAACTCCCCCATTGGGCCCCACATAGACCACCTACATAGAGTAACCAATGTACTGGGGACTAGTAACCTCATTGCCGGTGGAGATGTAAATGCCAAAAGTATTTGGTGGGGCAGTAGGCATACCGATGCAAGAGGCGAAGATCTGATAGGAGCTCTACACGAAAAAGGTTTACAGGTACTCAACACGGGAAATAGACCTACTTTCGAAGTAGTGAGAAATGGAACTGTGTGCACTAGCGTTGTTGATGTAACGGTTTGTTCGCAGGACATGTTAGACAGAGTAATAGACTGGAGAGTAGAGGATGGACTGTCAGCGTCGGACCACAACGCAATTATCTTCAAAATTAAAAACAAAAAGAGTAAAGGCAAAACAATTAATAGAACCACTAGAATATATAATACAAAAAAGGCAAACTGGGACCAGTTTAATGATAAAATGGCCCAGTTAACAATAGAAAATAATTTAAACACCAACGCAATAGAAAACATAGACAATACAATACTTTTAGATGAGACAATACAAACATATACAGAAATAATAAACAAAACGTGCGTAGAAACAATACCTAGGAAAAAAGAGAAACATACACTTACCATTCCGTGGTGGTCCGATGATCTGGCAGCCATGAAGAAGAACGTCACTACTTTGAAGAGAAGAATCCGATGCGCAGCGCAGACCCGTAGACCCGTAGTAATTGAAGAGTACCTGAAAGAAAAAGAGAAGTATGAAATCGCAGCTAGAGCAGCACAGACGGAAAGTTGGAAGAGCTTCTGCCAGAAGCAAGACAGGGAAACAGTATGGGAGGGTATATATCGAGTAATCAAACGCACTGAAAACCGGGCAGAAGATCTCCCACTCAGAAAGGACGGAGTAACTCTCTCCCGAGAAAACTCAGCCAAATGGCTAGCTGAGAGGTTTTACCCTAGGGACGCCGAGGAGCAGGACAATTCCCTACACCGACAAATTAGGGTGGAGGCAGACCGGGTGAACGGGCGGACTCATGACGAAGTCCACGACCCGCCGTTTACTGAAAGAGAGGTCCTAGTAGCAGCCCACAGCTTCAACCCTAAAAAGGCACCGGGTGGTGATGGACTGACGTCGGATATATGCTTGCGGGCCATAGAGAGCGACCCAAACAAGTACCTGGCGCTAGCGAATAAATGCCTACAGCTAGGACACTTCCCTTCTACCTGGAAGAAAGCCACGGTGGTCGTGCTCCGCAAGCCGTCACGCCAGGACTACACAGACCCAAAATCATACCGGCCAATCGGATTACTTCCCGTGCTGGGCAAGATCCTAGAAAAAATGCTGATTCAGCGGCTCAAGTTTTATATAGTTCCTAAAATCAGCAAGAAGCAATTTGGTTTCATGCCACAAAGGAGCACAGAGGACTCCCTCTATACCCTAATGAACCACATTCGAAGCCAGCTTTCACAACGCAGGATGGTTACGATTGTGTCATTGGATATAGAGGGAGCCTTTGACAGTGCCTGGTGGCCGATGATTAGGGTTAGACTGGCGGAAGCGGGATGCCCGGTGAATCTTAGAAGGCTAGTGGACAGCTACCTCAGCAATAGAAGCGTAGAGTTACGGTATGCTGGAGCAGAGGTGAACAGGACCACCGAGAAAGGCTGTATACAGGGGTCAATAGGGGGTCCCATCCTCTGGAACCTCCTACTGGACCCCTTGTTAAAAGAACTTGAAGCCAAACAACTCTTTTGCCAGGCATTTGCAGACGATGTGGTAATCGCGGTGGACGGAGACACGGGGCTGGAAATCTCAAGGAAGGCAAACGCTGCCCTTGAACATGTGTGGGAGTGGGGCGTCACAAATAAGCTAAGGTTTGCACCTAGCAAAACTGGTGCCATGACAATAACCCGCAAGCTGAAATATGACGCACCACTCTTGACCATGGGAGGGCAGCCAGTCGCCAACGTAAACGAGATGAAGATCCTGGGACTGACTA